>QKWP01003578.1:0-13506 GCA_003550325.1 Gigaspora rosea | reverse complement strand
TCGCTAAGCGTCATTAAGCGTCGCTAAGCGTCATTAAGCGTCGCTAAGCGTCATTGAGTGTCATTGCACATCAATTTCGCATATCACTATTACTAAATACAGTTATTACAAAATTTCCTTATTAAGTTCTAATTTTCAAACTAATTTCTACCAACATTAAAACCTATTCTATAACAGTGTGTAGGGCTAGTTTTTTATGAGATTATATGCGGCAAAGTGCGAAAGTATTTTAAATACTTTTTTTTCCGTTTTCGTTGTTTTTTTTTCATTTTTTTTTGGGTTCATTTTTTTTCATCATTTTTTCATTTTTTTTGTATAATATATGTATAATAATTATGTAATATTGAATAAAAATGTATATTTAATTTAAAATAAATTTAAAATATATAATGTATAATAATATATAAAAAATATAAGTTTTATATTAAATTGTGAAACAATGCGAAAACTGTGAAAACGTTCAAAAATTTGCAAAAGCATGATTATGTGAATGTGTATATCGTTTATTTATTTTTTTTAAAAAAATTTTGAAACTTTGCAAAATATTTGAAATATTGCGATAATATGCAAAATATTACCCCTGCGACCCCGGATAGAATAATTATGTACAGGGTTGCATAGTTTTTATTTGTCCTATTTTGCAATATTCACAATATATTTTGAAATATTTTGAAATTTCTTTCGAAATCTTTCGAAAAAAATGCATACCGAAATCTTTCGAACGATTGCGAATCTTTCGAAAGATTTCATGTCAATTGCAATTCTTTTAAAAGATTTTGGTATGCAATTTCTTTCGAAAAATTTCATATATTTATTTTGCTGATGAATGTGATACAGATTATATGAAAATCACTATAGGTGAAATGTGGTATGCTTCTATTTAAAGCTTTTTTCTTACTAAGTTAATAATACTTGTTAACTAATTAAAAGTTGTAGAGCTCGTTGAGATGCATTTAATAGTAGTTAGATCATCAAAATCAGTTCAACAAATGGTGAAATATCATCAAAAACGATTGGTCAAATATAAAATCTTTAGTAAACAAATATTGTTTACATAGAGATTTTATATAGTCAGCCAATTGTTTTTCGATGATATCTCGCCATCCACTATATCGATTTGGATGATCTAACCACTATTAGATATGTCTCGATGAGCTCTATAACTTTAAATTAGTGGGCATGTATCATTGACTTAGTAAAAAAAGGTTTAAATAGAAGCATGCCACATTTTGCCTATAGTGATTTTCATATGTAATCTGTATCACTGAGTTTTATATAGTCAACCAATCGTTTTTTGACAATATCTCTCCATCTACTGGGCTAATTTGGATGTTCTAACCACTGTTAGATGCATCTCGACGAGCACTACAACTTTCAATTAGTGGGTATGTACCATTAATTTAGAAGAAAAAAGTTTTAAATGGAAGCATACCATTTTTCACCTATAATCATTCTCCATTTAACAGGTTGATTATCAATTAAATAACTTGTTTAAAATATAAAAATATATTTATGTCATTCAAACTAGGGTTGCATCGGTCCGGTCCAGTCCTTAGCAGGACCAATTACATAGTTGCATGGTCTGGTCCTTTGGTCCTAAGAACGGTTCTAAGTAACACAAGCTGTGATTGGTTAATTATACCATTTATATATACTAAACTAGTAATTGGCCCGTCTGACCCAGGTGATCCATCGGGTTAATTAGCAGGTCACTCGGGTTAATCAAAAAGTTAATTTTGGTCACAGGTAACCGGTTTCTAAAACGGTCCCTTAATAAAATGTAATTGATAAACTTTTTCTAACCAGGGTTGGGTGATTGGTGATCTGTATGTCAGAAATTGTTATAACCCGGGTCTAAAATATATATATATATAAATAAAAAATATATTTATAAGCTGGTTTGATGCATAATTCGCTATAGTGTAGTATACATTATACCAAATGAACAAAAAAAAAATTTTTTAAAAAAAAATTTATAAGCTCGTTTGATGCATAATCACCTATACGGCATAGTACATACAGTGTCAAATAAAAAAAAAATTTAAAAAACAATTTAAAAAAAAACATTCATAAGCCCATTTGATGCATAATCAGCCATATGGCGTAGTGCTCATAGTGTCAAATGAACAAAAAAAAAAAACTTGCAAAAAAGAAAACATTTTTGATTTTTTTAAAAACATAGAAAAATTTTTGATAAATTTCAATTTTTTAAAAACAGAAAGATTTTTGATTTTTTTAAAAAAATGAAAAATTTTTAATAAATATATATGAATGCGTATTTATTTATACTATGTTTTATATATATAAATACAAAGATATATTATGTTTATTCTCTTTACTAACAACTTTAACTATTGATCAACTATGAAATCAGTACCAGCTTAAACCTATTAGTTACATATTTTTTCTTTAAACCAACTTTTTAAGCATAAAACCACTTTCGCTACTTCTCCATCCAATCTATTTCTTGATGGTGTGATCGTTTGTCCAGCAATTGAGAAGGCTTGTTCTGAGGCAACACTTGTTGCCTGAATACATAAATAATCTCGAACAATTAAGTTTAATTTAGGATATTCATGTTGTTTTTCCTGCCACCAAGCTAATGGATCTATTTCATTTTCCAATGGTAAAGCTAAATATCTTTCTAATTCATCTTGTATACTATTCATCTCTGGCAATGAATTACTTTCTTGTTGGGAATCAATCAAGCGTAACTGATGAAAATAATTTTGTGTATTTGATAGCTCATTAGATGTTGTAGTTGGTTGTAGTATTACAGAAAAATATCCATTGAGATTTGAAACTAAGGTGATTGCTTTGGTTTTCTCATCCAAATTTTTGAATACTATTAATTTTGTTCTTGGGTCAAGCAATGATGAAATCTGTGAAGTTTCATCTAAAATCAGCCAGTAACTATCTAACTTTTGATAAATTGCAAATGCCATCTGCTTTTGTGAAAAATCATTATTATCCTTGTATTTGAGACAAGTGATCCGAATAGCAAGAAAAACAAATCGATATCGCTATGTGTTGGATAACTTGAAGCAGAAAGAAGTTGAGTGGCAAGTTCTATTGGCTCTAGGAGAATTAGTGTATCCTTTTTTTTAAATTAATTAAATTGTTATTTTATTATTTAATGGATAGGATTTAGGTGTACTACCGGTAGCCTTTTGTACTCAAAAATGACACTCTTTAAAGACAATTATCTATTAATTTTAAAAATTAATTATATTTTAAACTGTTTTATATAGTTTTTTAGATCTTGGGCTTTGTTATAAAAAAGTTTGATAGCTTTAAATTATGTTTTTAATTTTTTAGAATTTTTTTAATTTGACTATTTTAGTTTAGACTAATTTTTTATAGTATTTACTAGTTATTATATAAAATATTTTTATTTATAAAAAATTTATTTAAAAAATTTATAAAAATTATAAGGTTAAGTTTGCTTATTTTAATTATAAAAAAAAATTTAATATTAGACCAATATACAAAAAATAATTTAACTTTAAAGTTTTACTAATAAATACTATAAAATTACTATATAAAGATTATAGATTTTATATTAAAAAAAATAATTGTAATTTTTTTAAAATTTAAAGTAATATAATTTAAGATAAACAAATTCTATATTAAAGAATTTTTATAATTAGAATTAGATTGTTATTATTTACAACTTTTATTAAAAGTATAAAAAAATTTATTTAATAAAAAAATTTTTTATACTATAGCTAAAAATTAAAGAGCTTATATAAATTACTAAAAATAGCAATGATTTTCTACTATTGTAGTACAAGGCTTATAATACAAATTATATTTTTTATTATATAACAAGTAATAATTTTTTTACTATAATAAGATTTAAATCTCTTATATATAATTCAAATATAGTTTATAAAATTATTTAATAATATTAAGATTAAAATTCTTTTAAATAGTGTACTACAGGTAGTACACTAAAATTTACAAAAAATAGTAGTTTAAAAATATTTTTTTTAAAACTAACTTTATTAATAATATCAAAAAAAATTCTGCCAAACTATACTTTGGTATTTATCAGATTTTTGTATATAAAAATTATTTTGATATATAATTTTTTAGATTTTTAAACTATTCTTCTAACTGTACTACCAGTAGTACAAAACCCTAAATCCTATCCATTAATATTTATTTATTTATCTATTTAGTTTAAAACTTACAGTAATATCTACATGGTCATTTTCATCTGGATATTTTTCTTTAAGATCTTCATCATCAGCTGCAAGTATATTCAGGGCAGGTTCCATTTTTTTCCATTTTTCTAACATATAATAAGTAGAATTCCATCTGGTCTTAATATCTAGCTCAGGTGCTAAATAGTTAATCCTCTTTAAATCACATAATTTTTTAAATTATTGATTGTAGGTTGCGATGCTTTGATGTAAGACATCAATGATCGCACTTTAATTACTGATTCATTAACCAAATCGATTCTATGACAAACAGCCAAGTTTAACACATGGGCTGCACACCGATAGTGAGAAAAATCACCATTATTAAGTTCTTGAAGATTTTCTTTTAGAAGCATACCACATAAAACCATCGATGATGCGTTATCAGTAATTAAAGCCAAACTTTTTTCAGCTATATAATATTCTTCTAAGGTATTCACTATCACATTGATAATATTAACCCCTGTATACCATTCTTTTATAGGAATAATGTCGAGAAGAAAATTTTTCAATTTTCAAAATTGATCAACATAATGTATCATAAGGCTTAGAAATGATGTGCCATTTGATGCTGTCCACATATCTGAAGTAAATGCTACCTTTCCTGGAATCTTATTCAATGTTACTTTAACTTCTTCTTGTTTATTCTCAAACATTTCAGTTATCCAATTTTTTTATTGTATTTCTACTAGGAAATTGGTATCGTGAATTGAATTTTGAAATCATATTACGCTATTCTTCTTCTTCAACAACACGAAATGGTTGCAAATCAGAAATAATCTATCTTACAACCAAATCAGTTCACTCTTGTTGATCAATTTTCAGATGGGAGTTTAGATTTAAAGGCTTTTTTCCTTTTTTTAATGCTACTATGTCGTGCATAGTTAAATGACGTGCTAATGTTGAAGTTGAACTTGATTTTGGAAACTCAGTCTTATATATTTTACAAATAGGTATACCAAGTTTACCCTCTATCTCTTTATTGAAGTACGGCCATACAGGTGATTCACAGTTATCAGATAAGCCTGGCTTACAAGATGTGTCTTGTGATTCTTGTTCACTTTGATTGCATGATGTAGAATCATCACTAGTTTTATCTTCAGTATCAGAGAGATCTTGACTAGCATCTCTGTATTCACTTTCTTGAGAAAAACTCATTTTTAGGAATGCAGTACGAAATCAAAGAGACAGCTTGGATTATAATTTACTAATATAGGATAAATAAGGACAATACTACAAAAGTTATAGCACAGTTAACAATTTGTATTTATGTGAATATAAGTTTTTCAATTTGAATTTTTATTATTTGTAAAATTGAATCGAATTGTAAGGTCTTTTATACATTTCATGCTTATACAAATTTCATCTCAGGACAAATATCCCCATATTTCATTTTACATAATTATCATCCTCTAATTACACAAAAACACTTTCCAATTATTGCTCCCTTTTACAAACCATCATGTTTATCTAACACATCATAAAGTGCTACTTTACGTCATATCTAATTTAAAAGCGCTACTCTATGTCATATCTAATTTAAAAGTGCTACTCTATGTCATATCTAATTTAAAATAGCACTTGCATTACCAATAATGAGGTTATGAAATAAATAAATAAAGGCTAACAGATAAAACAAGTAATAAATAATACACGGCCAAGATAAAACAAGTAATAAACAATACAAAGACTAACAGATAAAACAAGTAATAAATAATACACAGCCAAGATAAAACAAGTAATAAACAATACAAAGGCTAACAGATAAACCAAGTAATAAATAATACATAGCTAAGATAAAACAAGTAATAAACAATACAAAGGCTAACAGATAAAACAAGTAATAAATAATACACGGCCAAAATAAAACAAGTAATAAACAATACAAAGGCTAACAGATAAAACAAGTAATAAATCATACACGGTCAAGATAAAACAAGTAATAAAGAATACACAGCTAATTTTAATCAATTATAATCATTTGAGGGGTTATTAATCGATCACTAACACTAATCGTTTATGATTGATTATTGATATATATCGATTTTAATTGGTAATAATCGATAATATAAAAATTCAATAAATAAAAATTCGCAAATTTTAGCTAAATTTTAAAACTGATTTTCTCGATAACTAATAATCATAATTAACTCAAATTTTTACTGTAAATAGTATCGATATCAGACTATAACATACTAAAATTTCAGCAAATTTGACCTTGTAGTTCTTGAGTAATTGCTTGTATACGATAGTCGATTTTTTTAAAAAATCATCTATCGTATGCAAGCAATTAATCAAGAACTACCAGGTCAAATTTGCTAAAATATTAGTATGTGATAGTCTGATATCGATACTATTTACAGTAAAAATTTGAGTTAATTATGATTATTAGTTATCGAGAAAATCAGTTTTAAAATTTAGCTAAAATTTGCGAATTTTTATCATATATTGTTATCTATCACTATCGTTTTTAGTCAATAGTGGGGTTATATATCGATGATAATCAGGTGATTACTATCGATATAAATTGGTCTGCAAATCTTGAAGATGTAAAGCATGTAGTATTTTATTATAAGGACTGTTGCAAAGACTGGTCCCGGACCAGTCCTTGCAACGGTCCTCGGTCCCTATCGGTCCTGGTCCAGGACTGGTCCGGGACTGGTCTTTTGTGGGACCGATGCAACCCTAATTCAAACACAAACTAGTTTGCAAACTTCAAATCAAATTCAAATAAACTTAGTATAGTATTTGGATTTGATTCGAATTTGATTATTTTTTATTTGAATTTGGGTTTGATCTTAAACTTTATAAAATTGATAGTTTAGTTTGGTTTGATTTAGGGTTTGATCAAACTCAAATCAAACCCACATCAAACTTCGGAACCCTACTGAATAAGTTAAACTTTTAGATGTAATTAAATGATTGAACATTAAAAAAATTCTATACAAATTTAATTTATAATTATAAAATATTGAATAAACACAATATGGTGGTGAGTTAGTAGAAAAGAGACAAATTTTTTTTAAGTAAAAGTTTTCTTGACTTTAAGCCTAAATATCTTAACAACCATCTTAATAAATTTAATAAAATATTTTTTATTTTAATTCTATATAATTTCAAGTTTAAAATAAAAAAATTTTTAGCAAATATGATTAAATATTTGTTAAGATATTTTAGTTTAAAAATAAAAAAATTTTACTAAAAATAATTTGTCACTTTTTTACTGACTTACCCCATATACTGTATTATTAAAATTTTATGCTTGATTAATTATATTATATAATGCTGTACTTAGTGTTGACACATGACCAATTAAACTGCTATTGTTTTCGCTCGAATTTCATATTAAACACTTTCTTTATTTGACATTATGAAGATACATAATGGGAGTAGTGCTCTACTTCATCACTTCTCTTCTGCTATTACATACTATGCTTATAACAACTCTATGTGTCTTCTGCTATTACATATTGTGCTCATAATAACTTTATGTGTGAAGTGGATATGTCATGTGATGAAGCATAATTTAGAATCACCAACGCTAAGGTGTGGCGCATCTTTTTCCTTTTTTTTTCTAATAGCAGAGATGGTAAATAATCTTCAAATGACCTTTAAATGACCTCAAATGACCTCAAATGACCCAACTTAATTATGAATTTTAGTCTGAAATGACCTAGATCATTTGAAAAAAAGACAAATGACCTCCAATTTTACTATCCCTGTCTAATAGTGAGTCCAAGCCCACACTTATGGTATAGCATACTCAACTTGTTACATACAACATCAATTTTTTTTCTCTTTTTTTTTAGCGAGTTTGAGCCCACACTATAGTGCAGCACATTCAACTCAATACACAGTCAACATAAAATATTGAGTTTGAGCCCACGCTATAGTGCATTGTATTTAACTTGTTACACATAACAACAGGCAGAGTGCTAGATGCAATGAATAAGAGAGAGTGGGGAGATGGGAGACAGAATCTCATTGGGCATTGAAGAGAAAAAGTGACAAGACAGAAGAAGTAAGAAAGCACTAAGATTTCCTATTTTCTCCCAAATGTATCTTTATAGCATATGCAACTACAAACTCTATTACTTGCATCACAATCTCTATTGTGTACGATTATATGTTATTACTTTTTCATATAAGCCTCAATTTTGTATAAGCTACAAATTAGGTTATCCACACAATAATAACCCTAGCATGACTTTGTTAATGCATAGGGCTAATATAATTAATGAATTCATATATCTCTCTATTTGTGTGACCTAGTACAGTAATGTGCATTGGAAGTCTGAAACCCTATTGGACGTCCAAATTCTTCCAGAGGTCCAGCAGTCCCAAAAGGAATTCCCATTGGAACCTATATTATCGTTCTATTAAAATGCATTGATACCAAATAACATTAACCAATAAGAATGTACATATTTTCACGTGATATTGTATAAAATCTCTATGATTATTAGCATTATTAGATCCGTATAAAAATTTATTTATTACAATAAAGAATAAATTTCGCTATTATCACTGTAGTATGGCACTACGTATTACTATTATATTGATTAATTTGGCAAATATGCATTAATTTACTAAATTCTACATACAATCACTTTAAATACCTTTATACTTGAATTAGTGTGCAGGTTAATTATAGAATTAAATAATGTGCAGATGGTATTATTTCGCACTTTGCTTATCCGGCATTTTTATTTATTTCAATCTGAAGATAGGCTTTTTACTGCATTAGGAAGCTGACATTTATTACGTAATATTTAGGGTGTAAGGGGTTGGCCCTGTATTATAACAATATCTTATATTACACAAAGATATATAGTAAATTATAAATTGGCCAATTATATTGGATCTTACGTGGGGGGAGGGGGGCAGCCCTCATAGTAAATGGATATTACATAATAAATGTCAGCGCTCTTATAGTATCAATTATTGGCACATACTCGCATAATTTTAGCCTATTCGACTATCTTATATACGTGTAAGATATCATTCGAATATGCGAGAGTGAAAATTAGGAAATAGAATTTATGATTGAATAAATTTTATTTCCTCTCAAGCACTCATTTATTATGCCTCAAAATTAGAGCTATAGTTTTTGTTTAAATTCTATATTATCATGAAAGAAATTAAAAAAATATTTANCCTCTCAAGCACTCATTTATTATGCCTCAAAATTAGAGCTATAGTTTTTGTTTAAATTCTATATTATCATGAAAGAAATTAAAAAAATATTTATTTTTTTTTGAAATTTAACTATAGTAAAACAATGAATATAGTATAGCTAATATAGTACGTATATATATTAAGGGTAGGGTGAACATAGATCATTTATCATATGATTTTAGTGGTACAATGAGATTTATATAGAAAATAAAAATGTGCTACAAATAAAACTTTTTACGGTTGTTATTAATTTAGCCAAAAATTTTATAAAATGTAGTACAAAATACTCTTTTTATAATAGTAAAATTTTAATAAATATAGTATTTGAAAAAATTATACTTCTATATGTCGTAAGGTTTTTCTAAGTCAGCTCAAATTTTCCTTAGTTACACAAAAATAATCTATGTTGTTTACAATCGTGATTGGTTAATCACCTGATTTCATATGATCACAACGTGATCACTATTAAAATGATCTATGTTCACCCTACTCTTAAATAGTTTTTTTTCATTTGAAGTCACTGGAAGTCATTGGAAACTCCATCCAGCCAATAAAAATCTTCATCAGAACAGTCCAGTGAACATCTAATCACTGGAAGTAAATTTGCTTCCAATTCCATCTAGTTAAGTCCAATGGCCATCCAGTTCCAGTGATATCCACTGGAATAGTCTAGTGGACAACACTGACCTAGTATGTGCTATATACATATAGGCTATATAAATAATTTATTAGTAAGTATTTAAACATTTTTAAAACATTTCATTTTTTTAAACTTCAAAAATAATCTACTAATTCTCCCATTCCTGGTTTTGCGTGATAGCATTGCGCAGCTATGTTATATATATACCGATATATACCTGATACCTGATATATACATACATACATGCATATGTATGTACATATATGCCTAACATATAATATGTACATCATGTAATATGATAAGTATAATCTTACAAAGCTTACTCTATGTAATATAATTAATGAATTCATATATCTCCCTATTTGATGTAACATAGTATGTGCTATATACATATAGGCTATATAAATAATTTATTAGTAAGTATTTAAACATTTCATTTTTTAAACTTCGAAATAATCTACTAATTCACCCATATCTGGTTTTGCATAATAGCATTGTGCAGTGACTTTATATATATACTGATATATACCTGATACCTGATATATACATACATATATGCATATGTATATATATATGCTTAACATATAATATGTATATCGTGTATATATGATAAGTATAATCTTTACAAAGCTTGCTCTATGTAATACAAAGAAAACTATACATACAGTAGTAACACACATAACTAAAAAACTTATACAAGTATTAACTATATTAGACGTAGACTGTATATACTACATAAGTGATAGCACTCACATATACATATTTACTTACATATTAAAGATTACACTAACAAACTATATATTATATAGAAAATCCAAGAACCTCAACTCTTCTATATGTAGAAATAATACTCAACACATTTAGAAACACAAAAAAAAATCGAATCTCCAATTTACATATAGATAGTATGTCAAGAACAAACTTAATATCAAACTTACTAATGTATATTACTAAAATTTAATAAGCCAATGCGTTATTTTTTATTTATATGTATGAGCTAATTGAAGTTTTTAGACTTTCTAAATACATAGTAGATACTTTGCATTTCAATATTCTATGTGTTATGCTTTATCTTTTTCTATAAATGATAGCAGCTCTAATTATAATTACATTTGATACTACTTATACTATTTTTTTTCACCTTACAATTTTTCTGATAATGTCTAGCATTTCCACACTTTCTGCATTGTCGTTGATTTTTTATTACAGATTTAGAGTTTATGAGAAGACTTAAGTCTTTTAGTTTCTAGTAGCTAACCTCTACCTTTACGTTTTTTTGGGTTTCATATTTGGATTTCTGTTGTAGGTTTAGAGTTTTCTTTATCACTAGTACTATTACCTTGTGAGCTTTCTTCAGAATCAGATAGATTATTATTATCCGCTTCTTCAATGAATTCTTCTAATAATTTAATAAGCTATTGCGATTTAGAATAATTATCTAATGCTTTATTAAATGCCTTTTTATACATTTTGTGCAATTTTCTATATGCAATTTTTTGTTCATGAATTGTCAAATATTCTTATGAAAATCTGTTTTAGACTGATCAAAGCTACTTAAATATGGTACTGGTTCACTATAATTAGTTGTTATCATTTCAATTTCCTGCATAAACTTATCAGCAACTAAAAAGGCTCTGATGACCCATTTTTTTCATTACAATACCCATCATGATGGTATAAGTTGAATGTGAAATTTTGCTGTTTTTGTAGCCAATATTGTTTGAAATAGTGCTGACATATGATTCCAGAGCATATAATAGAAAAACATGAACATATATATCCATTGTTTTGCAGCAAAAAAAACATAGTACTCAGCTTGTATGAATTCCCAATATTAACTGTCCATACTCTATAGCGTTATAGTATTCAACAAATTTAATCATCTGGTTTAAAGTTGTTTGTAAAAGATCAATGGTTGACAATTTATTAAATAGTACATTCTCATCTTCCTATTATTGTAAGCTTAACTATTAAGTTATATAAAACCTAAAATATACAATATAAAATACACATTTAGAAATACATGACAACTTGAAATATAGAATTCAATATTCATTTACTTCGATTAAATATCAACTTTATTCCAATTAACATAAGTTGCCGTATAGTACAATGATTGATTAATTTTGTTCCAATGCATTTTTAACATCGTAGGCCCAAGAAATCGTTGTAAACACTTGTCAACTTTGAAAAACAGAAAATTCACTTTTTTTTAATTTTTAACAGATAGAATTGATAACTGCCAAAATCAGTATTCATTTTTTTATCATGCCTATCAAGTAATTTGTGAATTTCTTTTACCAAATTACAGAGAAAACTATTTGAATTATGAATTAATCTTTTTAAGCATGCATTCATAGATTTGATTTGAGAAGTAGCTATTATTTCACCCGTAAAATTGAATGCAGTATAACAATGTGCCCAAGATTCTTTCAATTTATAAAGAAATTCTGGATAATGTTTGATATTAGTGTAGTCTACTATAAGTTTGTTAAATTGCTGTTTAAACCTTTTTTCATTAAAACAATCACAACAATTAAAGAATTCTGTAAAAAACTTTTGATAATTTTTATCTAAAGTTTTTTTAGATTTTTATATAGGTTCTGGCAGTGTTGTCATGGGACATGGACACGGATGGCAGACAGTTCGGGACAGGACATCCGGGACATGTCCGCCCAGAATTTTTTTTGTCCCGGACATTTTGCAACTCAACACGTGATCATCTACCAATAAAATTCGTATAATTCCGCAATTTGATTGGTTTTACCCGGTGGACATGTATCATGTTGGGACATTATTGCGACATATCCCGGACGTCCCGTCCCGGACTGTCCGCGTCCCTGAAAAATCGGCGGGACAATGTCCGTGTACAACACTAGATTCTGAGTTATATGAAAGGCACAATAAGTCGAATATGTTAAATTAAAAACTTGTTGAATAGCTGCATCAATAGCTGGATCTGCATCTGTTAGTATTACTTTAGGTTGTACCTTGGTTGCTTCAATAATCTTAAGAAACACCCATTTGTGAGATTCATAACTTTCATCAATTAAAAGTACTTGTACAAGTAAAATGTTATAACGATCATTATCAAACCCAACAAATAATAACAACACCATGCTATATTTATTAGTTTTATATATAACATCATTAAGTACACAGTCTGAATACTTAATCCAATATTCAACTTGTGTTGCTGTCATCCACAATAGGTGAGCTAAACAATTTTCATCATCCCAACTTCTAGCTATAACCCAGCGTGTATTAGAGTTGCCTGCCGTAATTGTTTTTAACAAGTTGAAATATTACAAACTATATGTCGTAATATTGCAACCTATATGTTGAAAAGGTTGTAATTAATTATAGCAGGCAACTTTAGCGTGTTGTTACAGCACCGGAAGCCTTCTTTAATTCCGATAGAGTAACAATCACACGGCTCCTGAGATCCCTTACTTTGGGCGTGAAGCGGTGTGCAAGAGG
>QKWP01003576.1:0-18921 GCA_003550325.1 Gigaspora rosea | reverse complement strand
ACCTGTCATCGGATTAAATCATATTTTTTACCGGATTTAATCTATATGATTTACTTGTCTGATACAATATATAATTGAATAGCTCGATGATCGTTGAAGTGAACATAATTTAAATGTTACGTGTATTTTCTTGAAACACAATCATTAAAATGAATAAATTAAACTTCAAATCAAACTTTATACCAACCCTTGTAATTTTTAATTTTCTTGAAACACAATCGTCCTATAAGGAAATTGGACCGGATCGGTACGGGATAGTGTCAGATAGGCACAGGATTTGGCACGGGTAATGAATGTAAATTCACGTGCCACCACAATAATAATGTTGAATAGCTATTAAAACATAAATTTACATAAGTAATCAATATAAGATGAACAAGCTAACTGCACATAAAGCAAAATTTTGTAAGGAATTTTTTTTGTTAAGACACACATGAAAGCTTCATCGGTGAAATAATGAGATATTTGCGTACTGCAGAATGTATACACAAATACAATGCACGAACATATTGGAGCATCAGTCTGGAAACGTTTATCTGAATAATACTGGATAACGGATTTATCTGGATTGGACCTCTAGAAAAATACAATTATTGTTATTTCTGAAAAAAGGTTTACCAAGAGTTAACAATTACCATGCGAATTGATATAAAATTTAGACCATTACAACTTGTTAAACAAAATTTTCTTGACATTATGAAGGTTAGCAATGAAAACGTGTTCATATTTAGAATTTTTTTTTTATAAAGATTAGACTTTTATGGCAACCTGAATTATTTAATTTTTTTTATTTATCGACAATCTTACATATGTTTCCATTAATGATGCCTGACGCAACTCACGTGACCTGATGCAACTGCTCACATGACCTTAAAAACATCAGTGGCGCAACTTATGGTTTCGTCAGGTTGCATCAAGGTTTCGTCATTCTTCATCAGCTGCGTCGAGCATCTATAGTTGCCATTTATAAAAACCAGCTGTATTAGGGAAAAATATCCTAATAATAAAAGTTCCTCCACTGACGGTTATTTTACCGAAAAATAGAGTTACGGTCAGGTCATCATTTGATTAGTTGCAGGTACATACATACGTACGTACGTACTTGCAGGTTTTTAGTAAATTGTTACTTGGCGTGATGTCTCTAAATGAGCTGTCTGTGAAATGATTGTCAATGTGTAATGAGGATCCTGATAAATTAGATTATATTTTATGGAAAAGAAAATATAGTTGATGAATTTTTTAAATAAAAGAAAATATAGTTGATGAAATTTTAAATATGTAAAAGTAACGAGAGAATCACTTTGTTCAATACTATCATTTCTTTTTAACAATTTCTTTTTATTAATTGTATTGATTGCAATGCTAGTCATTCCTAGTATTGCATCATTAATTTTCCAAAAAAAAATATTAGTGACACTCTTATCTTTCAGCCTTAGCAAGGATTAAAGAAACATCTAGATATAAGAATAAATACAAAAGAAGCAAAGGAAATAATACAAGAAATGAAAATAAAGAAAATAAAATATATTCTCTAAATTAAGTAGCACCTAGCATAGTGAACACACACCATAATTATCCTATTGGACTCCTTAATATAGAAATAAGAGTTATTTATTATTTGTTTGTGCTGTTTCAGGTATCATTAGTATCACAATAAAATTGTCATTATTAATATATAAATATAATAGATGAGCTTAAATGCATTGTTTCAGGGTGGATAGGATTGCATATAGGGTTGCTGGTGGCATATAAATTTAATAGTGCATCATTGGTGCACCATCAAATTTTTTGGTGCATAGGAGCACCTGGTGGTGCACCATATTAAAAATATTAACTTTGCAAATTATTAATTCAATGTATTAACCAACAATTTTCTTTAACTTGCACCAATTTTAAACTTAACTCTAATAAAAATGACTAGAATTAATTTGCCTGTGAAATTAGTTGTTGATAAAATAATTCCTATGAAACAGACTTGTCCGTGAATTAATCAGCCGCAAAATAACCTTGCCTGAATTTAATTCTCTGCGAATTAAGTTTTCTGTGAAGTAATTATTGGTGAGTTATCGAGACTGGTTGAACCTAATACCATTAAATAAAAAAAACTCAATAAATCGAATTAATATATCTAAATAAAATTGCAATAAACGCAATTTGAATCTTAAGTCGATCAGCTAATAATGATAAAAAGTAATTTATGTATTCTTGCCGTGTCATTTCTGAATTTATGTCGATTCTGAATTGTCATTTTAGAATTGGTATCCATTTAACAATTATTAAAAAAAAGCAAACGAAAAAACTTTAGAAATAATAATAATAATAAATTAAAAAATTAATAAATATATATACAAATAAATAAAAAGAGAATAAAAATGAATTAATATATGATCGCCTAAATATTAAATACTAGCTAAATTTTTATATATTAAAAGAATATATTCGAATTTTTATACATATTTTAATAGTTTTTACATTCCCGCGTAGAAACATCCGCATTTGTTTTTCGGCAATGGCAGGAATCTGGGCGGGTTTCAGAAGATAATTACCACAATTTTTTTTAAAAAAAAATAACATAGGTTTACCTTTTTTCAGGTTTTTTCATGACTGTAATGTTTAGCATGGTGGGTAGCACAGATTATTTCATAAATTTTCAACATAATTAAATTGCATCTCCAAGTTATTTCTATCTTGATTAGGCATATGCAGTTTTTCTGATACGCCAAATACAAAGAACCTTAAAGGTATTAGCTTGATTTCTCGTTACATTGAAGATCAGAATTTTTTATAACGAATTTCACGCCATATCCTTGTGAATCAATAAAGTGTTAAAGAAGAAAATATGTAGTACAAGATGATAAAGATCGATTCAAATATAATGAATAAAAAAAAAAGTGAAGCATATAGCAATAGTATTTTATAAATATCAATAAAAAAGATCAATAAAAATATCAAATGTGATTATTAATAATTCGACATTGATAAAATGCGTAATTTTTTTAACTTTAGAGGCTGGGTACTATGGCCGGGATTTTATTATGAGTTATTAGAATGTAATATTTATTATATGAATGAGGATACAACTAGCCACACGTGCACTTTTGATGCCTAATTTAAGTAGTCCGCTCGAAGGTTCTACACTAGCTGCCATACCTACAACCCAACTACGGGAATTGCCTATTTAAACCCTCTGGTTCACGCTTTTCCTATTACTACCTGTTGCACTGCACAAGTGCAGATATTAAGGGGCCCCAACTCTTTTTTATAAATCATCAGCCTAAGGGCTACTTTACCCTCGCACCAATTGCCTACCATTATCTTTTGTGTCCCATTCCACTTCGGATACGGATTTAGCGACAAAACCGCCTGCCCTTATTAGGTTCATTCTGATCCCGACCACCCACCTTCTTTTGGTAGTGCCATTGTAGATCTTGATAAAATGCGTAATTTTTATCGTCGTTATTAATAAATTATATAATGCGCAATTATTATCAATACTGTAATAATTAAATTTTCCAATACGCATAGAACATTTCCGTAGAAAATGATCCAATCGATGATTGAATCAAATCGATGATTATATCAATTGATCTATACAGATCGATTTTAAGAATCAGCTTTATAAAAACATCATCGCTGTGGATAATACGATCATCAACCCGAATTTTGGGGTCATCCTGGCACTATATAATATTTGTTCAAAGATTCAATCGAATGCAAGCAAGTTTTTTTTAATGTCAAAAAAATAAAAGTGAAAATAAATCGTTACTCATTAGACAAATTTGCCACGAAGTAGGCTCTTATTTTTTTTTAGTAAGATAGATCTGATAATCCACGCGCACAATTTATATAGCGCATCTCAAATACTGTATAAAATCTAAAATTTTAAAGGAAATATGCGGATCACGAGTAAGATCGCAACCAATAAATAAACTTTATTAGAGTTAAATCTGATTGGCTCGCCACCCTGCACCATACCAGTGTTTGGTGCGCCAGGTGCACCACCCACATTAGTGCACTATTGGCATCGCCAAGTACCCTGCACCAGCAACCCTAATTGCATATCTACATCAGCAAAATTTATATATAGATTTATATCAATTACTAACCAAGTGGATATAAATCGATTGAAATCACTCCTGCTGGGTTTCTCTAATAGTGATTATAATCAATATATAACTAGTTTATATACTACTGATTTTTATCTATTTTGATTAAAACTGATATATAGTTAATATGAAATTATTATTATTGCTTAATGCTGATTATTTTAAAATATTAATTAAAATCGTCAAACTTATGAAGACCAACACATTATATTATATGCACTAAATTGAAAGTAAAGTATTGCATTTATTTAAGCAATTTTATTTAATTTATATTATTATCATTACAACAATATATGTATAAAAAACACGAGCTCAAAGAAAAACTTTAAAGCTATAAAAAAAAGAAAACCAAATCAAATCCATTACAATAATAGATACCAAATGTCAAAGCTATAATGCTAAAGCTATAAAAAAAAATCAAATAAAATTAAGTCCCAATGATTTTTTTGCATTGCTAACAGAAAAATAAAAGATAATATAGGCAAAGTAGTAAATTCCATTTTTCATGAGAGCAACATCTATTGATTCTACAAATCTATCACTAATAATCAATACCAAACAAGCATTTATTTCATCCTGTAAATAATTTATTAATAAACTTGATTGTGAAGCTGGTTTAGGTTCATCAGTTTCTAGATTAGTCTGGACCTATTGCCAGCTTTATCGTTTATTACTGCTAGAGCGGATTCATAGAAAGGTCCTTCTCTATTTAAATTATCTTGCAATACAAAACTCATTAATTTTGTGTTGATATAGACCAAAATACACTAGATACTTACCAGATATCACTTTATATAGTATTTCATTACACATTACTATTTTGATTTTGGATTTAATATTATATCGCACATAGCCAATGTAAATGCGCAATGTTCAAGAGTCATAGTAGGTACCACAGCCGTAGAGAAAGCAGACCTTGCAATCATGCAATTTAGTAGACTCCACTTTCAGTTTGCTCAAAAAGTGAGCAGAAGCAAGTAGCAAGCTGGCTACTATTTTTCTAATTCACAATTTCAGGTGCAGAAGTGTTACTATTCAAAGAGAGAAGTTTTTTGGCACCAAAGATTCGCCAAATAGTATATCTAACATTTTGCGATACCGCTCTATGATAATTCTTCATTTTTGATAACAACTAATAAAAATATATTAGTGTTAAACCATGAAACCAAATCAATAAATATTAAAAGTATATATATGAATTACAAGTGATAGCAAATGTAGATTTGATATTTATTATATACAGAATACACTATTCAAAATGGAAACAGTTTGTGAATTCATTCGGGCTCATATCTGACATAAACTCAGGATATGCTTCTTCTAGGTAGCTCTTCAAGGTTTCTTTGAGAGTACTTTGGGAGGGGTATGCATGTTGCAGGAAGAGCTGCTTTACCATGTTTGTAAACACATTCTAACAATTTTAATTTTAATAATTTAGAAAGTTATCTACAGTTTATAGTTAAACAAAGTCAAGTAACCACTTATGTCTAGTACTTGAGAGGAAAGGTCACTCTCTTTTTCCTTTCTTTGCCATTTTACTTAGGCTTTAATTCCTTTATATCTTCATTAATATTTTGATTAAGTGATACAGGTACTGATTTTGTGAATAAATCTGTTCAATATTACTGCGATGAATCTTGTATGGACGTTCTTTAGTGAAAAAAGCAAAAAAACAACAAACAAAAAATAAGGGGGTATAAGGTATATACACCATTCAAAACGTTCAAAGCATTTCGTAATAAAAAAAAAGATTTATATAGAATTACCATCTTGATTACGTGATAGATTCTGATTGGATAATCATTTTTCACGTGATCTACCTCTTGATGCATCATTGTCAGACTGGGGCGATTCTGAATGATCTCGCTCATTTGCAAGAGATTGCTGACAAGAGGAGAAAGGCAGGCGAAATTGTGAAATATAGCGGGATTGTAAAGGCTAGTGAGATTGTGAAGGCTAGTGGGATTGTGAAAGCTAGAGGGAATGTAAAAGCTGGCAGGATTGTAAAGGCTGATGGGTTTGTTGACAAGATTGCTTTGATGTGTATCTAGCTTTCATTTTAGAAAATATATTATGAACACTAATAATGCTTTTGATGAATCTGATGAATCTGATAGATCATTATTATTAGTATTATTTTTAGTAATTGATAGAGAATAAGTTGAACGACGATTGTGTTGATTATAAGAAACTGATTTAGAATGAGATATGTGAGTAGTAATTAATAAAGAACGATTTTTAGAAGAGTTGTTAGAATTGTCGATATTAGGTTAAGCAGGTAAGTTAGAAGTAACAGTGGGGTGGTGGAGATAGTGATATTAGGTTGTGATTAAGATGAATAGTTGGTAATAGATGATGTGGGTTGAGAGGAAGATGCAGATAAGTTTTCGTTTGAGTTGTTTGATATTTTGCAAAAGTTTCAATAATGTATTTATCTTTAAACGTTAAAAATCGGTTGTATTTATTTATATTTTTTTGGTAAATTTGTGACTATATAATCAAAAAAAAGTGGAATGACGTTAATCGTTATTTAAAGTATTCAAAATGTAATGAAAAATGTAATGACAAAAATTGTTATTTAAAGTATGAAAAATGTAATAATAGTAATCGCTATTTAAAGTATGAAAATGAATATTAATATTATATGTCAATCTATTAATAAGTTACAGTGAGGGGATAAAGATCTTGAAGATAAGGTATGGTGATGAATAAATATTTTATCAGCTGGAGGAACCTGTACTAAATAGAATGGATATAAAGGCTGGGTGTTGAGTAAGCATTAGATCAAAACAGAATATGCATTAAATTAGAGGTTGATAAAGATATAGCTATAAGGTTTGGTTTATTCCAGTGCAAACTAGATTTTTTATACCGATCAATACTTAAGATCTACACGAATTTAGCACTGCCAATTTTGTTTATCACCCCAGCCTCTGATGGTCCAGTATTCAATTAAACATAAGTAGCCGCGCGATGTAGTCACACTAAACCAGGAACAGATGATAAACTGTATAAACGCAAAATAATATTTGAGACATTGTTTGAATAATGGCCAGTAAACTTAATTTATAAGGAAAGTCCAATTTAGAAATGTTGATGTAGAATTAGTAGGGCACGTGATGAATTTTATGATCATCGGCAATTATTTTTCGGCCGAAGCCAAATACTGGCCAAAAATTATAACAACAAAAACTACATTTTTAGAAATGGAATGGGGTGGAAATGTGGATTTCACTCTACCCTAACCCGATCTACAAAGTGTACGGAAATTTGCTGATGATCATCACAAAATCTATGCTACAAGGAAGGGCTGGGGGATAAAAAATTTACAGGTGCTGAATAACCCTTTCATTCAGATAGCGGTGCACGGTGATGGTGGTGAAATTTCAGGAACAGGTTTCTACCTAACAGGTTTTTGCTTTTTTATCCATTCGTTTATATCATATATCTGATATGCATATTGCGTTCTCACGTGCTGTGAATTAAAATGTCATGCATATGTGCGTATATATGTGCAAACTATAAATGTTTTTTGTGAAAAAAAAGTTCGCGTATATGACAATTCATAAAGTACTGTGCACAGGTATAGTCTCAAGTGCAATAACAAGCGATAATAAAAACCTGAATAAGAGAATCTATATTACAATAATGATGGTGCGAATTAGCCTATAAGTAACAGAGTGGTACTTTGATCTTAACATTACTACATATGTATCATGATATATATATGATTAAACGCAATGAAATGTGAAACTCTACATCTCATATATGTGAGAATTGTTTAACCAAACATCTCTTTAACAGGTTTTTCTCTCGATTAAAGTGCATGACGATCACTATAAATAATGTCTTTTTATTATTGTCTTTCGGAATTGCACTAACTAAATATGTTATAATCTTTTTTTTATTACTAGAATTCAACAACTCAGGTTTCACCCTATGCGATGATCATAGTAGATTTAATATAATTATCAAAAATATTAAATTATCTGTAATAAAATGTAGTTTTTGATAATATAATTTTTGACCATATTATTAGGGAGGGCTGGGGATAAAAAAAATTGTAGGTGTTGAATAACCCTTTCATAAGATGGCAGTGCCGAATAACCTATAGTGACAATGGTGATACTTCAGGATACCTAACAGATTTTTGCATTTTTTTGTTCATGCACGATTGTGTTTCATGTGTGGTGAATAATAATTTGTATGCACGTGACATATACTAGATAAAAAACCTTGATTAAATGATTTTATTGGCAATGATGTGTAAGCTTATAATTGCTGCCATCAGCTGAATTCGTGATGCCGATGGTCTCCCACACTGCATTAAAAGGTTGCTTTGAGTTGAAGCCACAAAAGGCAGTTTCTATATGGGTTGGGAGAGTTCAGCTGATTTGTCAATGGTTATTAGTATTGGACAGTGCCCGAGTAGGTAAAACCTTGTGCTTATCTGTGCTGATTCACGCAGATTGGCTTATCTGCGCTCCCAATTAGGACTAATGGCTGAGTTCTATGCCTGACCAGTTTGTTTCTGGCATATCCCTGCTTAGCATTAGCTATCATTTCGATCTGTTGACTTCTGTTAACTCGGATTATTAGATCTGTAACAGAATTTTTTATGGTAAATATCATGATAATTTAAAAGCAATCTAACTCATCCCAAAATGTGATCAAAATTTTGTAAAAAAATTTTGGTTGAATTCTATTTTAAATTGTAAATTATTATTGTTTGGATGATTACATTATTATATTTTTGTAATCAATCTATGAAATCACGGTTAAGTATGAAGTTTAATTCTGTTCACTTTAACAATAGTTTTCTGTATAATTAACCGTAACAATTTATTTGTTCAATAAATTACCAGGGTGAGTACAAAGTTTAATTCTGTTCACTTTAATGATTGTGTTCAGGAAAATGTATGATTAACTGTAATCATTTAATTTTCAATAAATTACCAGGATGAGTGTGAAGGTTAATTCTATTCACTTGAATGATTGTTTTTCAGGACAATGTATGATTAACTGTAATCATTTAATCACTAGGGTGAGTACGAAGTCTAATTCAGTTCACTTTAACACTTGTGTTTCAAGAGAATCATCTAATCATTCAATAAATCATCATGGTGAGTATGAAATTTAATTCTGTTCGCATTGATGAATGTGCTTTAAGACGATGTGTGATTAACTATAACCATTTAATCATTCAATAAATTACCAGGGTGAGTATGAAGTTTTATTCTGTCCATTTTAACAATTGTGTTTCAAGAGATTGTTGTATGTACAATTAACCATAATCATTTAATCGTCCAATAAACTAATATGAGTATGAAGCTTAATTCTGTTCACTTTAACAATTGTGTTTCAAGGGCATTTAATCATTCAATAAATTACCAGGATGAGATTAAGTTTAATTCTGTTCACTTTAACAAATGTGTTTCAGGACAATGTATTAACCATAATTGTTTAACCATTTAATAAATTACCAGTGTGACTATGAAGTTTAATTCTGTTCACTTTAACGATTGTGTTTCAGGACAATGTATTAACCATAATCATTTAATCATTTAATAAATTACCAGTGTGATTATGAAGTTTAATTCTGTTCACTTTAACGATCGTCTTTCAAGACAATGTATAATTAACCGTAATCATTTTTTCATTCAATAAAATCATCAGAGTAAAGCATCAAAAATTTTTATATCTTACATAAATAAAAAATATGCATTAATTTTAAACGACTACCGGTATAATCCCTTAATCCCATGCTGGAGGCACGGACTAATATGCTAGTATATTAATAATTTAGTCATGTAAAATACACAATAGTCTTTGCACATTTTATTGCCTCACATAAACATGTCATAGGAAATCACTTAAAATGATTAAAATCTATAGTACTTATCTTTGTCATCATACTTTAGAAATTTTCGGATAAACAGAATTACTTGCTATTACTTGCTGAGATTTGTTATTATCAAACTGATACTACTCGTAAATAAAATAATAATTTGATATTAGTTACATATAACATGCGCTAGTTTTACACATGTTATTGCCTTGCAGAAATGTGTCATATATGAAATTACTTAAGCAATTTAATCGATTTATATAGATTTATCGATATAAATCAATTTTATCAACATAGTTCGATCTAAATTGCTTTAAACAATACTTATTTTTCCTTTTTTTTCTTTCATTTTCACTTTCATTATCATTTTTTCAAAATGACTTGGTAGTGTGAATATTGTAATCATTCATTTTTAAAGTCTTACGCCTTAACACAGTATTATTTACAAAAGCATTCTTATCTTCAAAACTCCACAAATCAAAAAATTGTGTAATCTTCTGGAATATAGCTATGATTATAATTCTTCGGAATATGGGGTAAATGATTAATATTTTTCAGATTAAATCTAATATAGCTGATATCTTCCATTTGACACTTGGGCATAATAAATTATTAGATGTGAAAAGTAAGAATTAGCTGGTATTTTTTTATTAGCTAATTCTTGCTTGTTACATCTAATAATTCATCATGCCCAAGTATCAAATAGAAGGTATCGGCTAGGGGTCTTAGCTGGGTCGGGTCAGACCTGGGTCAGAAAAAACCCGGGTTGGGTCAGACCCGGGTCAGACCCGGGTTAATGATGGATGACGCATGATGAAACCATTTCATTGCAAAAATAAATAAATAATTAATTAATTTATTTTAAAAAAGTATTCATATGATAAAAAGAACTTCATACGTACGTACAATACCAGGAACGCAGTCATGCAAATTGACGGAGTGTATGGTTACCTGCCATCTAAAATGGCGAGTTCGCAAAATCTTGCACTTAATTTGGCATTAAGCTATCATTTCACATGTCAAATGTGCTATGCTGGTGTAACATACTTCTACTGTTCGTGTATGTGCATACCGGTGTTTTTATACTCAACTTTTTCTATCTTTAGTTAGTATTATTATTTTATCGTTATTTATTCTTATTTAGGCATATTTTGTGGCATAGTCGGGTGATTGAATCTCCAAACGTGTAATCAAAGCCCCAAACGGGTAATCAAATCTCCAAACTGATAATCAAATCTCTAGACAGGTGATCAATTCTCGTATGGAGATTTGATCACCCGTTTGGAGATTTGGATCTCCAAACGAGTTATTAAAGCTCCCATACGAATTAAAAATATATAAGGGTTTGGTATTAGCATATGGAGGAAGAACAAGTAGAGTTGTAGATAGTATTTCTGTAATAATCTTATGTGTTGATCATATTAATAAAGAGGACCCTTATACCGTAATTATATGTGTCAATTATTATTTTAAACCATTTAACCTTAATCACAATTTGTTTATGATCGAACTAAACCATCCTAATTTCATCAAGCTCTCCCAACTGATCATAACACCAGATTTGGTATTTGTGTTATTCTGAGAATGCAGTAATATGTATCATATGGTGGAACGAAATTAGGTAAAATATTCCCCATTACTATCAAACTGCCTTAAGATTCAAATTGTATTTATTGTGATCTATTTCGATTTTATTGAGTTTTAGCTAATATTCTATTCAATAGCATCAACTCACCAAAAATTACTTCACAGACAACTTAGTTCACAGAGAATTTAATTACAGGCAAGATTATTTTACAATCGATTTATTTACAAACAAGTTTGTTTTATTTGCAGTTATTTCAATGACATCAGATTTCACAGACAAACCAATTCTAGTCATTTTCGTTAGAATTAAGTTTAAATTTACCTAAAATTCTCGAAATAGTGACATGAACATTGTTTCGAGAATTTACAGTAAAGCTGATGCAATTTATGAAGAAATTGTTACTAAATATATTGTCAACAAAATGAATTTGTCTGTAAATTAACCGTCTGTAGAATAATCTTGTCTGTAAATTAATTGTCTATGAACTAAGTTGTCTATCAAGTGATTGTCAATGATATAATACAAAATGTATAACAAAGCGAAAAGTGCAAAGATAGAATGAAAATAAATTCGAACGGCTTATTTGGTAATATAGTCGCCCAGAATTATGACAAGTATTATAATGTTGGGCAACAGTATTGTGATTATCGATCACCGTAACAAAGACGATTTTATTAAGTGTTTATTTTATTACAATGAAAAAAGTAAAATTATAATTGTTACATAATATATGTAATCGCAGAATTAATATAAATAAAAAGAGCAAAAGTTAGTCTTTTGACTATAATGAATAAAGAGAAGAGAAGCGTAGTGTATAGTAAAGATACTTTACGCCTAAAAGTTGTTTCAGTGTGTGTCTTGTTCCATGTGAGACGTTTATAAATTGGTAACCTGTTGAGCAAGATAACAGTTACATCACGTTCCTGGTTTTAGCGCGACTGCGTCGCGTAGCTACCCTAATTTTTATAGGCAAAATTCTTGTGATCTAGTGATCAGATCTGCACCATTTTTTACTGCTGCAATGGTTGATCTTGGAGATTGTTACTAATATGGAATGGGAGTTGAAAAGGATGAAAATAAGGCGTTCATTATTATCAAAAATCTGCCAGCATGGGTAATGTTAGAGGAATAAGCAATCTTGGATTTTGTTATCTTAATGGAATTGGAGTTAAAAAGGATGAATATAAAGCATTTATTTATTATCAACGATCTGCAAACATTATAATAGACGATTAATTAGCAATATTTCTATGATAATAAATTAATTTACTAAAAAATAAGGCATGAATCTGTTTGTGAGAGTATATTGTGCTGTAGTTCGATAGAAATTATAATTTGTGACATATATAGCATTTATAATCAAAATATCAAATGGGCTGATTTATGGAATTGCCAATAACTTTTGATATACTAATCTATTTTTGAATAATTTTATTACCAAAATGTTGGTCTCAATGAGATGGTTCTAATGAATCCAAAATCATCCAAATCCAATTACAGGATCCCAAGATAATTAAGATTTTGTATAATTTTATATTAACTTTTACTATATAGACAATCAACGTATGGATTGGTTTTCATATATGAAAACCAATCCATACGTTGATTGTCTACATAGTAAAACCAATCTATACGTTGATTGTCTACATAGTAAAAGTTAATAGTAAAATTATACAAAACTTAATTATCTTGGGATCCTGTGATTGGATTTTGATGATTTTGGATTCATTAGAACCGTCTCATCGAGACCAACATTTTGGCGATAAAATTATTCAAAAATAGATTAGTATATCATAAGTTATTGGCAATTCCATAAATCAGCCCATATGTTTCATCTTAATATTACCACTTTTGAATTTTATATCAATTACGGATTAATTGCAGAAGACTTTCATCTCTTTAATGTCTTGTAATACCAAAAGATTGCAAGTCTTAAATTTGCATTTAAATTCTAAATCTTGCTGATTAGGTTCTTTGTAGCAAAATTTTTATTACGGCATAAATAAAATAAATTTCTTATATTGCATTGCATGATTTATTCATAAAAAACATTGATCAAGATTCTATTATAACAATATTTTGCAAGGCACTTTACATAACGCATATATATTAAGGGGTTTAAGAATTAACTGTTAATAATATGGCATCCGATTTCAGATAAAATAAGCGACGTATTTGCTTCAAAATATGAGCTATTTTTTTTAACATATAGACCTATTTACATAATCATTTACTAGTAAACATTTATTAAGAATAACTTAATTTTTATTAATGTGTGTGCTATTTAATTTACTGTAATTCACTATGTCGGAATATTAAAAATAGAATAGGATCTTTTAAATACCCATTTATTTTCAAAATATATTAATTATGAAACCTCCTATAGTGTAGATTTATGACTTCCAATATCATCTAATATAACTTTAGAAGTAAGGTTAAATGAAATTTATAGTATTCTAAAGTATGTTTTCAAAGGTTTTAAAGAGAGCATGTTATACAAACTATCAGAATTTATTCATTTGATATAATTATGTGACAATTTTATATCGAAATATTAGGGTTTCAGACCTAAGGATCAGCTTTCTGATTTAGAATTAAATTGACCCAGGTTCAACCTGGGTTGGGTTGGGTTGGGTCAGACCCAGATCGGGTTTGACATGAGGCTGGTCTAACCCAGGTCAGGTTTTGGAGGTGGGTCTGACCCAGATCGGGTTTGACATGAGGTGGGTCTGACCCGGGTCAGGTTTGACATGAGGCAGGTCTGACCCGGGTCAGGTTTTGACCCAAGTGGGTCTAACCCGGGTTAGGCCCAAACCCGACCCAACCCGACCCATTAAGACCCCTAGTATCGGCTATCTTAGATTTATATAATAAAAGTTATAAAACGTTATAAAATGTTAGAAAATGATTGTATTTCATTTAGAGCAAAAATATGTTATTATCACCTAGTTCTGAAAGTTCTAATGAGCACAGGAATTCTTTGATAGAAACATAACCTTTTCAAATGGACCCTACGCCTCTTTCAGTAAAAGATAATGTACCTCAAAATACGTCTAATGAAAGTGATCTTGAAGACCATAAGGATGCGTCATTTAATACTTCATATAAATCAGAAATTGTGTCTGATCTCGAAGACTGCCAAAGAGCTTTATTTGATAATGCTTTTGATTACTTGAATTATTTTCAAAATGTTAAATGGCCTATCAATGCATATTGCGAGTTTATGGAGATAGTTAATAAGTATTACTTGTTTAATTCAGCTGGAAATGCTTTATAAATTTTTGCAACAAGTTCTCTAATTTGGATATTTCACTACTTTTATTATCAACAAAGGCCAGAAAAGAATTCCTTAATAATTCTACAATTCTCTGATGATATTTAAGGAAATTCCTATAACAACGTTTCAAAACAATGAATATACATTTCACTATCGATTATTAATAAAGACTATAAAGTCTTTATTAATGATCGATAGTATTAATCAGTCATTAGCTCTTAAATATGAAAATAAAAAAGAAGTAATGAATAATGTAGAATATAGAATATTCAGTAAACAATATTATGGTAATTGGTGGAAGCAATAAGAATTAGAATTACTTATTGGGCAACATTTGTTGTCACTTATCCTTTATTATGATACATCAACTCTAGTTTATATGAGGAAATCTTCTTGGCATCCCATATTTTTATCGCTTGGAAACATTCCCAACTATCAAAGAAATAAACTAGAAGCCAAGGATACCTTTCAATCTTTAAAGCCAAGAATTCTAAAATGAAAAACTCTGAAGATTTCTAAAAGATAAAAAGAGAAGTATTCCATAAGTGTATAAAAATTCTTTTCAAGCCCATAGCTGAAAAACCAGAGTTTAATTTTGTCATACGTGGAAATATAATTACCTTTATCCTATGAATTTCAAAAATTATTGCTGATATAGTTGAAGATGATAAGTTTTCTAACATTTATCAACTATCAGCATCAAGTCAACCATGTGAAAAATGCTTGGTATCAAGGGATAACTTGAATAATACTAATTTACCAAGTATAATTCCAAGAACTCCTGATACTATGAGGCAAGCAATAAATAGCAGCAACAAATCTTGTTATTCACTTTATTCTGAAATAAACACATTTTGGGATATTGAGTATGAGATTTTAGTTTCTTATCATTAGTTATCGTTAGTGCTATGACAAGGGACGAATTTGAAAAAAATAATATTAGGCCATGCAAAATTTTTTTTTGTTTCTCATAACCCGGCCAGGTCATAAAGCCTGGGGAAGAAAATTTAAATTTTGAGGCGCAGCAAAATATTAACCAATCAGATTCGTCAACTCGCCAAGACAAATTTTGAGTTGCAGCAAAATATTAACCAATTAAGGTAGCTGTATAATACAGTCACGCTAAAACCAGGAACATACTAAGTATGATACTACAGATTGTTTTTGAAAATTAATATATTTTTATTGCAGTTGATGCTGACTTGAGACCATTATAAAATAAGTATGATCATATGAAATTCTAGTTTGGTAGGAATAATGATTTTTTTTATTAATTCATTTTAAGAAGTCTCAAAAATGTAGTAATAATCTATGACAAACCATTACGATAATGTAATAATAGAATATTCGCACGAGTATTAACAAACTAGCCATATATCCCCAATCATGTAGACGATCAAAAATATTACAAATTTCTAGAATATCGTAGTAACTGTACTATTATAAATTTTGAATGATCTAAAATGTCGTAATGCACAGGTAACCAATTAAACATTTATAGCTGTTTTCAAAAAAATGTGAACAGGTGATTTTTATAACATATACCCATATAGGGAATCAGAAAATCAGAAATTTAATAATTAATTTTTTTATGCAGTTATCACGCACTTATCAGTACAAGATGCTTAATCAACACATATTTTAGGTTAGATAATTATTGACATATATTGTAATTTTTATATTATTAACCCAGTAGCAATTAAGCACCGATAAGTGCGTGATACCCTTGTCTAATTATTATAATTATCACTTTATAAACAAATTATTGCAATGTATATTATTTTGTTTTTATAATCGTATTAATGTTGATATGTTGATGGCAGATACACAAAACATATATACAAAAGAGGAACTTGCTTTAGTTGTCGAAAGTGTTTATACTGTGGAGCTGATTTGCAAACACAAAAATTCAAATGTGTAATACAAAACCACTCAGAGGCAATCGAACTGAAGCTATCAAATATGCGTATACACAAATTTTTACATCCAATTGGACAGAAGATCAAGTTTCTTTTGCTCAAGAAAAAATATTGCATTATAATTATTAAGTAACTCTAAAAGATTCTTTAATTTTTCATTTGTTCACGATGCAATAATTGGCTATCAAGATTGAATACAATCAAAAAAAAAAATTATTTGTCAACTCTAAATTTTAAAAATTTTATTTTAAGAGATGCGTTAAAGCACTATAATTTTTAATTGATCGATAGTTGATTCCTTTTGCTTTGATTTAAATTTAGATATAAACCTGAATATACCAAATTTGCAATACTTATTGTTTGTACAAGTGCATAAAAAATTCCTGTATGCATTTAGTTGGCATGTGAATTTTGATTTGCATTATAGCATGTGATAGTAATATAACAAAATTTGGGGTTGAATTTTGTTTTTACTTACCCAACCACACTATAATTTTCCCATTACATCATTCCTTACAAAATTACCTCATTCAACTGACGATCAAACAATGCAACTGTGATCAAGCATATTACATGATTGATCTGACCTGATTCGAGACAAAAACTGGCTCAATAATTACATATCAAGCAGTTTTTTTTATATATTGACAGGTCATAGTCATTAAAAACTATAATTTTAATTTTTTAATTTAAAAATTTCAAAATTTTAAAAATAAAATTTTGGGTTGCCAGGTTAAAAAATTTTTTTGATGTTATGAGAAACAAATAATTAATTTTATATGGCCTTAATTGTAATTACAATTAATATTATTTTTTCAAATTTGTCCCTTGTCATAGCACTAAACCCATATAATTGTACTAAAAATATATAATAAATATAAAAATTTTTAGAGACTGCAATATATATGAAGCAATTATTTCTGATCGAATGCATTCTTTGGATCTTGGCCTTTTGAGATATATATTGGATTATACTAAAGCACTTCTAAATGACCAGTGTGAGAGTCTTGAGTTTCAAATCTTTGAAAAGCGATTAACATTAATTCCTCGATATCATGGCCTTAAAATAATAAAGAATATATCAGATATAACATGCATGATAGCTGATGAAATGTATAACTTAATGAAGTTAGTCATTTTTGCTTTGATAATCTTTATAAGGATTATTAAAAATCGGAAATTAATAATAAACAATTATTCCAAGTTTATTACAAATTCCTTCATATGTATATTGCTGCCCTTGAAAAAATGTTTACTTACGATTTCTGTGACCAGCTTCAGGTATAGAACAATGGTTAACTTTTAATAAAATCAGTAACTAACAATTAATTTCATAGATCTTCATTAATGGTTGGAATTCATTGGAATATTTTCAAAATACAACACAACTGGTCTCCAGCTTTCAAAACTTCATACTTGGTGCTATTATATAGTACCTGCAATTCAAGAATATAGGTCAATCAACAGTATGACTACAGAGACTTATGAGACTCTTCATAAGGATTATATAAAAATTCCTTATCACATGTCAAATAAAAAAGACTATATGAAACAAATAATAAAGACGGTATGTTATAATTATAGTTAATCATCGCTATTAATCAGTAATAACCAGAATGATAATACTTTGCAGTGAATATTTAAAAATAATTAAATATCACTACAGAAAATCATCGTCCTGCACTAATATTCACAATTAATAGGTTAAGCGGCAGAAATTAACTAAAAAGCAGCTCAAAAGGAATACCATAAAGCAAAAGAGTTTGGAAAATATTTGTGGGCATTAAGTTTAGAGGGGCTGGATAATTTCCTTGAGAAAAATAAAGATGTTATGGACCTATTACAAATTGAAGGTTTTCAAAACCTTTTAACTGGCCTCGATGAGTTTTTTAAAGAGAAATTAGTTATGTCCTTTCATAAAGATAATCATATAAAGATATTTTCTTCTGCTTCTTTAGAAAGTACCTCTATAATTCATGCTACATCAAGCTTTCATAGAAGTGTGATGTTTTTCAATATTATAGTTAGTAGTAGTAATGAAAATGAAGAAATAAGTTGGTATGGCTTGGTAAGTATTGCTAATATTTTAATCTGATCATATGCTTTTCATTGTAGATAACTAACAATAAAAGATAGTTAATAATTATAATAAGCGAAATAACTCTCGAAGTTAGACATAATTT
>QKWP01003575.1:0-11199 GCA_003550325.1 Gigaspora rosea | reverse complement strand
CCACTGGGACGATTTGGATGATCTAACCACCGTTAGATGCGTCTCATCGAGCTCTACAACTTTCAATTAATCGACATGTGTCGTTAACTTAATAAAAAAATTACTTTTCATTTGACTCCGCTCAGATTTCAGCATATAATAAAAATTTATATTGTACTTATCCCCAAAATTTACTATTGTCCCAATATGGTAATAGTGCCGATCTTATCCGGATCATCAATTAAAAAATTGTAAATATTTCTAAAAATTCCAGGCAAATTTGCCTGGAATACAGTTTAAGGGATAGTGTTTTACCACCATAGGTAAATTAGATTTGCAAATTTGTGTAACAAAAACAAAAAAAATAAATTTTTACAAAACAAAAAATAAATTTTAATTACTTTAGGATTAGAGTAAGGCCTAGAATTTTATTAGAGCATTAGTATATACAAAATTTAGCAAGGAATTTTTTTTATTAGAGCTCCAAAGTGGTTTCATAAACAAAATTTTGTAATATGAATGTTTTTTTAAAAAAATAAACAAAAAATGAAAATTTTTGTTACACCTGATCTTAAATTTTGATTGGCTATTCCATAGTTTTGTGTAATATGGTGTAAAACACTATAGGTGCGTTTTAGTAAAATCTGAAGCCTATACTATGCTTGTAAAAATTATATATTATTAACTAAGAACTCAGTACTGTATCTAAAGTAAAAACTATAAAAAAAAAACTATCAAGATATGCCAATCAAAACTTTTCTAGAAGACTTTCTATAGATGTCTGTTAATCATTGCTATACACGTGAACACATCGGTAGCATGTGTTATAATCTCTCATGACTTCTCGTGACTTGAGTTTCCATTTTGGAATAGGTAAACAATATTGATCTTTTGAAAAAAATATACTGAATTTACACTTTTTGGTAAAAATTTTGCAAAAAGTCATATAGAAGGCTGAGAAATCAATATGAAGAAAGTGTAGAAGTTTGCAAAGTATAGAATAGTATAGAAAACCAGGAGCTTGTTTCCACTGATACTTCTACAAGTTCTTGATATGTACTTCCATTATTTACCAACTACTTGTTCGATAGTTCTGTAGACTTCCATTGGAGAGCCAAAAACCAAAAAGAGTTCTTTTTCAACTTAATTCCAGTTCTCCAAAATCTGAAGACTTATCAAGCTTAAAACTACTAGTTCTAGTTGCTACAAGAGAAGTTTTGTATATTATTTTCTATACTAACTAAACACTTGGTTGCAGGTCCATTCAGTAATTGTTGGTTTGAGGAATTATCAGAAAGAGTTGATGAAGGTTTTCAAAAACAATAAATAATTTAGAATTTAATATTTTTGCGCATGTGCGCTGTAGCGCACCTCATATAATTTGGTGCAATGTGAAATCAAAACAACTAAAATAAACTGTTTTTTTGTAGTTAGGGTTAGGGTGAGGGTAGAATAGTGTATAGGCAAGAAAAGGGGTTTAATAGTAAAATTTTGCAAGGAATTTTTTTGTTAGAGCACGAAGAGTGGTTTCATAAGCAAAATTATGAGCCACAGGCGATTTTTTAAAAGATTGCTATTTTTTCTCGATTTCACATTACACCTGATCCTACGATCTGATTGGTTTATCAGATGGGTGCGTTACAACGCATATGTGCTAAATTACATAAACCAATAATTTAATATTTTTAGTAAGTAAATTCCAATAATATAGTATAAAATAAGATTAAAATATAGGTTAGACGTGTTAAGTATAAAATAGAGAAAAATATTAAAAATTGTAAAAAAGTAATTTTAAAAGATAATAAGATGTTAGTAATTATATTATAACAAATTGTTAAATATTATTATTATTGTTAGAATAAACTAGAGATATTAAGTATTTTTAGTAAATGAATAGTAAAAACAATTTAATAAAGAATATAAATAAGAATATTGAATATTAGGTATAGATATGTCCCATTTATTGCTTTTTATAATTAAAATTTTTAAAAAAATATATAAATTTACTATGAATATAGTATGAATATCCTATTCAGCTTAATTAATTAGCTTTAAATTAAATTTTTTTAGAAATATAGAGCAAAAAAAGGAGAAAAGATAGTACAAAAGTCAAATTAAAATTTTGCCTATTTTGTACGTAATTTTGTTAAAAACAAAAATTTACTAATTTTAAATTAGCAATTATATATAAAATTATGCTTTGAACAACTTAGTAGCAAAATATAGATTATTTTGACAAAAAAATAAATTTGCTATACCGGTATGCTAAAATTAAAAATTTTTAATTTGTAACATAAAGCCTTTTTTTGTCAAAATAATCTGCTTTGGGCTTCTAAGTAAACTTGTTTAGCAAGTAATTCTACTTATATTAAAGTTGAAACATGTTTTTTCAAACCTTTTATAAGTGAAAAATAGTATTAAAGTTAGACAAAAAATTTTTTCTAATTAAAAAAATTTTTGTATAACTTTAACTCTATTTTTTACTTAGTTAAAGGTTTAAGAAAATGTGTTTCAATTTTGGTAAAGTAGAATTACCTGCTGAACAAGCTTACTTAAAAGCCCAAGCAGGTTATCTTGACAGGGCTTTATATTATAAACCAAAAATTTTTAATTTTAATATATAGCAAACTTATTTTTTGTCAAGATAACCTATATTTTGCTACTATGAAAAGATGCTTAAACTATAATTATATAATTGCTAATTTAAAATTAATAAATTTTGTTTTTAACAAAGTTACATTTTGAAATTGTACAAAATTAGCAAAATTTTAATCTAATTTTTGTATTACATTTTTTTTCCTCTTGCTCTATATTCCTGAAAAATTTAATTTAAAGTTAATTAGTTAAACTGTATAGGATCTTTAGCTCAAATTTTATAGTAAATTTATATGTTTTTTAAAAATTTTAATCATAGAAAGCAAGTTGATCTATTTTAAAGGAACATGTTCTATACCTGATATGAAAGTTTTCTATAGCTGAAAAATTATTAGTTAAGATTTTGATTATAAAGGAGTATTTTGAATAAATGTATTCAAGAGAATTTAGAATAGCAAAATATAATATCTAGCTGATTTCAGATATATCTTTAAATATTTTAATAGTAGACAAAAATAAAGTTTTTATATAGTATATATATTTTTAATAAAAGTTCATATTTTGAAAGAATGAGATAATTAAAAGTAGTAACAAATATTATATAATATTTTAGGGTAGGAGTAAGCTAAAATCTTAGATTACACATATATATTATATATAATTCTATATATGGTCTGGTACAAAAAGATTTGTACACCAAATAAAAATTAATAAATATATAAATTTAATAATTTTTTAAAAAAAATATAATTTTTAGATTATAGGAAAGTTTATTATGGCTTTTACTTAATTATTTTATATAGCAAATAAAAAATTTTATTAATAGCAACTTTTTTTTATATTTATTATATAAAAATTATAATGTTAACTAGTTAATACATTTACCAAAATTATATATATAATATATAACTTTATTTAACTATAATATATATATTAAAATTTTAAAATATTTAAAATTTTATATTGCTCTAATTTATTTTGAAATAATTAAAAATATTTGCAAGCAAGAGTTTTGGCTCAAAGAAATACTCGAAAAAATAATAGAACAACTACTAAAGTAAAGATCAAAAAAGTAAAAAAAGATTTGTAAAGCAATCTGCTAAGGGCAGTGTCATTAATCACCTGATTATTTTTTATCAGAGGCCTACCCCCTCTATTTTTTTAATATATATAGAGTCAGGTTCTTATATATAATTTCAACTTTTTTTACTCTCCAAAAAATCACCTAATTTTTGTCACTCCACTAAACAAAGTAAAACAGCAGATTTTAATAAATCTAACAAATATTTGAAGACTGTTAATTTAATTTAAAATTATTTTTTTTTAATTATTTTTTTATTTTTTATTTTTTTATTTTTTATTTTTTTTAACTCTTTGACATGTCTTGCCGATATTTTATTAAAAACCAAGTATTGAGTACTATTTATAGCCTGTTAATACATGATACTTAAAACTAAAATTCGACATCATGCGGTTACTTCGAGAGCACCTACATGTGACTGGTCGCACCACCTTACGGATAAAGCAGATGTAAACTTTGTCAGCCCACATCAAAGAGTGACAGAGGATTTCCCTTCAAATTCCTCCCACCTAGTATCAATGGTGAGGATAAACTCAACCATTCAAGAAAACAAATAAAATAAGAAACAAAAGGAGATAAAAAAAAGGGGAAAATAACTACAAAACCTAAACAAAAAACCAAAACTAACAAAAACAATAAAATAAAAGATGAGAGAAACGAAGAAAAACTCTATGCTAATGACGTAAACTAACAAAAGAAACATAAAAAAGCCACAAAGGGCAAAAGAAAAAGTAGATAAAAATTATATAATACTGCATGAAAACATATTTGTCAAAGTATTATATGTACATCAAAGAAAAAAGAGACAAGAAAAAAAAGAAAAAAAAACTACGCCTAAAAGAAAATTCTAGAAGAAAAGAAATTTTTTCCGGTATTTTTCTCCAGATCATCCTCACGTGTCATTCATTGTTTATTTCGCAGGCGTCGAAACTTACTCGTGACCGGGCTCCGATTCGGTAGGCGCATTTCTAAATTGGGAGGAGTAAACATTGCTGATCTTTTGGAGGGGGTAAGCTGGATTTCTCACTTTTTGGCGAAAACTTCAAAAAAACCAAGTAGAGAAGAGATGTCCGTTGTAACCAGCTTGAAAGGAAAGTATTGTCCAAAAAAACTCATTTTTTGTTGTTTCCCTTGAGCTACAAGAAACTTCATCAACGAAGAACTTTTCTTCACCAAAATTTCTATCTAGCAAACACCTCCAGCTAGTAACGTCGCTTTTGGCTTGCATGTTGAATATACAAAGGAGTCCTTGGAGTAAAGTTGACCTCTGTAAAAACCGTATTCTTGTAGTAGCCAACTATACATAAATTTATTATGTATAGGCATCTCTCCAACAAAAACTTTTTGTTTTTTCTTCCGTCGGCAAGTTGGTCCAAGTGATCATCAGAAAGAGTTGGTGGATTTTTTTATTTTTTAAATATTTTTATTATTATAATTTAATTTTAAATAAAGTATAAGAAAGAACAATTTTCAAAATTTTAGAAAAACCAATGTGAGATTATTTACTATCTTAGACAACTTATATTATAATTAGTTTGGATCAAAAATTGGTTAAAAAACTTAAAAAAAATTTGGTAGAAAATTTCGATACNCAGCAAATTTATACAAATATTTGGATCCCATACTGCATTTCTAGATCTCAAAATCAAGCATTATACTCCCAAGCTTCATCTTCTCTTTCTAGTACATTTTCTATATCCAACTCTTCAAAAAATATACAAGATAGTCATAATCACATCTTTGATATTTCACTACAAAAAATTGAAACTTGGTTATATAAATGGATCAAATTCTCTACACCTTCATCAGATATTCTTACATATACACAAATCTAGGTGAGCCTTGGCCACTCTGGTAGGTTTAGGCCGCAGATAAGTATTTAGGTTTACTTAGATATATGTCTGAGTTTTTATTCTTAGCATTAGATTTAAAAAAATGAAATTTCTTTCAGTATTGTAAAAAGTTTCTATTAAATTTAATAAAGATAAAAGCAAGGTCTCACCTTTAACATTTAAAAAAAAAAAAACTTTATAACTAGTAAAAATTTATTTGTTTATTTTATTTTTAAATATTCAAATTTATTCAAAATATTTGAATAAATTTGAAAAATGTTTGTGTATTTTGAATAAATTTGAAAAATTTTTGCATTTTTTAAATATTTGAACATACGTGATGTCCCAAGTTAAAAGGGTCTATTTTACAATTTTTTGAAAAATAAGTTTTTATTAAATTCATAAAGTTTGACATAATTAATATTTTTCAATTATAAAAGAAAGTCAATTTGTATAATAAAAAATCAAGATAATATAAAAAAAAATTACACAAGGCTATGTAGAGCAAACATTACAAAATTACTTGATAGTTACCTGTTACCTTTAACTAATCAAAATCGTGATATTTGATTAATCCCAAATTAGTCCAAAAATCAAAACAAATGATTAAACTCAATTATCTCAAAATAAACTATATGTAAAAATGGGCTTTTTTAACTTATGATACATATATTAAATATGTTATTATGGGCCAGTACAAAAAGATTTGCCTCTCAAAAAATTTTATAATTTTGATACTAAGAAAAGGTTTTTAAATTCTTGATTAATTATTAAAAATTTTTTAATATCAAATAAAATAGGTTTTAATCTAACTTATTATATTATTTTTATTGTTTTAACATTGGTTTTATTTTAATAATTAAGTATGTACAATTCACTATAGTTGAAAAAAAATTTTTTTTTAAAAAAATATATATTTTAAAATAATTTCACAACCAATATGCAGTTGTATAAGCCTGTACTATATAAGTGCATTAATATGCATATGGTAAAAATATGGTTAAAATTTGAGCAAAATTGAATTACTAGTTGTAAAAAAATTAAGTTTTAAAGTGAAATAATTTGATTTTTTTACCATATATGCATATATATAAATTACTATAGTAAATTATATAGTAAATATTTTTAAAAAAAGTTACTATTAATAATTTGGTGTTATTTTATGGCGACCTGTTACCATGGCGACCCCATGATCGACCAATCAAAATCAATTATATGAGTCACGTGACTACCAATTTGCGAAGAGCAAATCAGTGAACACGTAACTCACAGGACTGATTTCGATCGGTCAATCACTTCAAAAATATTGTATAACAAAACAAAAAAGAGCAAATTTATCACTGGGGAAACTCCCGAAATTTTTATTTTTTTTTTTAAAAAAAAACAATGATGTATCATTTTAATTTATTTTTATTAAATCAGTATTACTGCATTATGATATCATAAGCTCTATATATCCAGTACTTAATTTAAAAAAAAAAAAAACAACGATGCATCATTTTAATTTATTTTTATTAAATTAGTATTACTGCATCATGATATCATAGGCTCTATATATTTAGTACTTAATTTAAAAAAAAAATGCTAATCAAAAAAAATACTTTACCAACAATCATACTACAATGATTTTACGACTAAACAGCTACCACACACCCATAACAAAGCCCCTAACAATGGCAAACACCATGAGCAACAATCTTCCAAGCCGAATAGCTTTTTTAATTATTCTAACTTGACTGATTTTTCACAAAAATGAAATAAAGCCTAATATAACAAAAAAAAAAAAAAGCAAAATCACCAACGTTAAGACACAAGAAAGCACCAAAGCAAAAAAGCACTAAAGCACACAAAAAAGCACTAAAGCACAAACGCAAAAAAGCGCCGAAACACTGATACAAGAAAGTACCGAAGCACAGACGCAAAAAAGTACTAAAGCAGAAGCACCAAATCAAAGACACAAGAAATGAGCCAACCAAGTCATAATAGCAAAGACCAGAACCCATTTTCCTATATCAAACAAAAAACACCTAAAAAAAAAGAAAAGTTAGTACATATAACAAAAAACAAAACAGTAAAAAAAAAAGACTGATACTTATTCAAAAACTGCATTTCATGTTTCAGCTTCTGGTTTCTAACAAAGAAATACCTAAAGAAAAAGAGAAATTAGTACTAGCAATAAGAAAAAAAACAACTAAAAAAAACTACTGGTATTTACTCAAAAACTGGTCCAGTTCTATTTTGTGTTTTAGCTCCTGGTTTCGAATTAAGAAATATCTAAAAGGATAGAAAATTAGCACATGTGAAAAGAAAACAAACAACCAAAAAAAAAAGTCAGTACTTATCTAAAGACTAGCACTAGTTCAAGTTCCATTTAGTGTTTCACACGGATCAAATCAGACAGATATTTTTAAAGATCCATGTCTGATCTGAAAAATCGAATCAGATCCATGTTCAGATTCGGATTCGACTTTAAAGATCCAGATCCAGATTCAGATCTGATATAGATACACAACTAACATTATATGATTGGTTGACATTATGTGTAATTACTCCAGGTGACTCTCATACAGGTTCATAGAATGACTTTTAACTGATTGGCTGATATAAATAAATTGTCCAGGTAACTTATTTATATGCTTTAAAGTACTTTTTGGGAATGTAATGTTTTACTAACAAAAAATTCGCATGAAACTCTAAATGAACGTAGATATTCACTGTTAAAATTAAACCAAAATAATCCACCTCTCCAAGAACTTTACTTAGAAGCGAATATTTTTATTATAATACTACTAGTACTAGTTATATTAACTATATATAAACTTTAAATGCCAAAAGTGGCCAATAAAAAAAGAAGCTTTGAGACATTATATATAAGCTTTAAAGTTAAAATTTTGAGTATACTGTTTAATATGCTATATATTACAATAATAATAGGCTTGACTAATATTTACTGTGTATTTTATATATAGAGTTATACTACTAGAGTAATAAATGTAACTTTGGGTTAATTAGTAGGTTAATAATATATATAAGTGTTATTATTTTATTAATTATATGGGCTATGAGTTATGTTGTGTTTTTGATAAAGATCGTGATAATTAAAAATCAGATAGAATTATTTTAATTACTTTTCAAATTGTAATAAATAAAGAATAATAGCTCATAAATAATTTATTCACATACTGAAATTTTAATCGATTAAGCGGTTTATTAATAATAAATACCAATTTATGCGTTATATATCTATTTTTAAAATATAACAAGTTTCTTTTGGCATGTATCTATGAGTTGTAAGCTTCTATGTTAAGTTTTTTTATTTTTTAGTAATGTTTAAAATGATGAATCTTTAAAAACTACGTATTTTGATTGGCTAATTATCATGAAAATTCATGGTTAGATTTATATGAATTAACCAATTATATGAATGTCATTTTTGACATGCAGGTACTAACCAATTAGAGTCTACTAAATATAGCCAATCAGCATGAATGGATTCAACAGGTTTTTTGGATTAGATTCTCAATATAGATTCGAATTTGGCGGATTCTATAAATCACAAATCTGGACCTGATCCAATCACCAAATCCGGATCGGATCTAAATCTTTGGATCAGATCTGTGGTACACTAGTCCCATTTCGCATCTCAGCCCTAAGATTTAAAGAAGTTAAGGCAGGATTTTTGCATAGTACTACTGCTAACTCTTTTTCGAAGTTGATTTCGCAAAGCCAATTTCAAATATAAAGATCTAATAAACCTAAAGAGAAAGAAAATTAGCGCAAGTGAAAAGAAAAAACAACTAAAAAAAAAGGCTGTACTTATCTAAAGACCAGCACCAACCTCCAGTTCTATTTCGCATCTTAGTCCCAATAAAATTTAAGGAAAGCAGTATTTTCGCATAGTGCTACTGCTAACACTTTTCTGTCCTCAGAACCAAGTTTTGATTTCAAAGCTGATTTCAAACGTAAAGATCTAAAGGGGAAGAAAATTAGCGCAACTAAAAAAAAAAACAACTAAGAAAAAAAAAAGCCTGGTACTTATCTAAAGACTAGCACAGCCCTCAGTCCCATTTTGCATCTCAACTCTAACAAGATTTAAAGAAGTTAAGATAGTATTCTTGAAGCTAATGCTTTTCCATTCTCAGAACCAAGTTGATTTCGCGAAGCCAATTTCAAAGATAAAGACCTAATGAAAAGAGAGAAGTTAATAACAGTAACAAAAAAGAAAAAAATTAGTGATACTTATCTAAAGCAGCAAAGTAATATTAGTATCACAAAATAAAAAAAATTAAAAAATCTAGATTTACCTGTAGATCTAAATTCAGATCAAATCCGGTACCCCGAAGACAAGCTATTAATACAATCACCAATCTTAAATATGATTGGCAAATCAAATAGGGTCGCCATGCCAACAGGTCGTCATTTATAATTTTTCTAATAATTGTGGCAGCTTATGCTAAGATGGCTTATACTAAAAATTTAAGTTATTTTATTATAAAATTATAAAATTTTAAAGAGATTTTTCAGGGATGTTTGTTTTTATAGTTTAGTTAGGGTTTAGGGTTAGGGTTATTAATAAAAGAGTATATGTGGATTTTAGTAGGTATTATAGATTTAAATAGAGATCCCAGATCATAGTATAAGCCATCTTAGCATAAGCTACCACAATAATTTTTTTTATTTTATCAATAAAATAATCTTATTTTTATCAATCCGGTAATCTAATAAATATATTAAATTAAAAAAATTAAACATTAGGCCATGCAAATTAAATTAGTTGGTTCTCAATGAGAAAAAGAGAAGGAACGTGAAAGAGATAGAGAAAGAAAAGCAGAAAAAGAAAAAGAACGAGAAAAAAAACAAGATAGAGAAAGAGAGCGTCAAAAAGAAGCTGAGCGTCAAAGAGATAATAAAAGACATGAGAGAGACAGGCAACGTGAAAATGAAAAAAAAGAAAAGATAACATGGGACAAGCAAACAGGACCCGGCTGGCTGGCAAAAAATGTTATTTTTAAAAATTTTTTTAATATAAAAATTTTTATAAATTTTTTTTTCAAAAAAAATTTTATTATAACAAAAATTTTTAACTTTTCAAAAAAAGTAATCTGGCCGGGTTATGAGAACTAATTTTATTAGTTTGCATGGCCTTAATTTGTACAAAAAATATTTTAATCAGAGCTATTTGAAATGCAAATCTTTTTGCACTGGCCTATATTTTATATTTTTAGCTTTTGAACTAAAATTAAGAAATTTATATTTTTTTTGTTTTCAGTAATCTTATAGAACCTATTAAGGGTAGAGGGTATATAGATCATTTCTATTAATAAACTAGTTACTAAAATTATATTTAATAAAAAAGAAAATTTTTATTAAGGAAAAACTCTCTCTGCTAATCACCCGTATACAAAATTTTCTAGCTTAATTATTTTAAAGATTTTCATAATTTTATAATTTATTAAGTAAACCTAGTTTTGACTCTTAAACAAACTTGTTTTACTTCCAAAAACACATATAATACTTAAATTTTATTGCAAAAACCTTCAAACTTATTAAGTAAAGGGCCTTCGGCCTAAAATTGTATTTTCTCTAAAATACATTTAGAACAGCCTTCTTAACCTATTTTACAAACTAAGAATAAGTTAAAGAGGATACTTTCCTCATCATAACAAGCTGTACTTCAAGCTTGTAGTCATAAAACTGACTGAGATATACTCA
>QKWP01003574.1:6278-19068 GCA_003550325.1 Gigaspora rosea | reverse complement strand
AGCATGTTGCTGTATTTTCATAAATAGGTAGTCGTAAAACATCACATATTTGTTAGATTTTATATTGTAATTTAGACTGTAATTTAGATGTCTCCTCAAAAGGAACAGGTTTACCGTTTAAATTTTCCCACATGATCATACCAAACAAATAAATATCAGATGCTTTAGTATAATGATGTTTTACCCAAACTTCTGGAGCAATGTATGGTAAAATACCAAAAATTCCATCTGATATTGAATTACTATAGTTGCTATTGAAAGCCCTAAATCTGTAATACAGTTGCCTCTCTCTTATCCGAACAGGTCATCCCAAGAGATTTTGTACGGTATAGAGAAAGTTCATAATATAAAATTTCTCTTTCTAAACTGAACTCTAATAAAAATTTAGTATATAAAGAGTTACTAATAAATTTTTTTATTACTAAGTTAACGATACATGCCCACTAATTGAAAGTTGTAGAGCTCACCGAGGCGCATCTAGCGGTGGTTATATCATCCAAATCGGCCCAGTGGATGGCGAGATATCGTCGAAAAACGATTGGCCGACTATATAAAATCTCTACGTAAACAAATATTGTTTACATAGAGATTTTATATAGTTGGCCTATCGTTTTTCAACGATATCTTGCTATCCACTGGGCCGATTTGGATGATCTAACCACCGTTAGATGCGCATCGACGAGCTCTACAACTTTCAATTAGTGGGCATGAATCGTTAACTTAGTAAGAAAAAACGTTTTAGATGGAGCACGCGCACATTTCGCCTATAGTGATTTTCATGAGATTTCTGTCACGGATTTTTATATAGTCGGCCAAACGTTTTTTGACGATATCTCGCCATCCACTGGGCTGATTTGGATGATCCAACCACCGTTAGAAGTGGCTCGACGAGCTCTACAACTTTCAATTAGTGGATATATATTGTTAACTTAGTAAGAAAAAAAATTTAAATGGAAGACGCCTCATTTCGCAGTTGACAGGCAGAATATCAATTAATTATATAAAATAAATTTTATTCGTAATATAAAATAAATTTAATTAAATAAAAGATTAAATGTACTGATTAACTTGAGTTCGGATCCGGAATAGAAAATTTACTATGCTAATTCAGTATATCCAGAGGAAATATATATAAAAATATTTGTTCTGAAAGTTTTAGTTTGGATTATCAAGAGTCCGGTAGGACCCGAACTATACATAGATAGGTCACTATTTGCTTTTGCTTATTTTAACTATTTTGTAGATCTTTTCTATATTTAGTAATATTAATGCTTATTTTTGACTATTTTTCTGTAGATCTTTTCTATTTTTAGTAATATATTAAGATTTTTTAAAATAGTTAGCTGTTCATAGATTGCTCGGGGTCCTAGTCCGGTATATAGAGGGCCGGATTAAAGAGAGGCAACTGTATATGTGCTTTTATGACTATTAAGAAGTATATTTCCACTATGAAAATCACGATGAAATAAGGTCATGTTAATGAATTATCTGAAGATCTGATGAAATGCATTGTAGTAGGTTTAATTTGCCTTTCCAATCCATTTGTGCTATAGTTTGTAAATTTGGCACAAAGATCCTTCAGAAGCATATTTTATGACAAGAATATAATCTTTAGTAACTTTATCTCTCGATATACCCAAACACTTTAAAAAAGTTAGATCTTTAAGTCCAATATCGCAATACGCCTTTAACTGATTACTAAAAGAATTATATTTTAAAAATTGCTAAATGAATAATAATTAGTAAAAACTATTACTGTAATAGTAATTACCTCTTTTATAAATTCTTCACAATAATTATTTGATTTATGAAGTAATTTAAGTACAACATCTCTGTCTCTATCTTGTTTTTAATCATACCATGTAGCATAATATACAGTTGCAAATCCACCTTTACCAATTTCTTCAATATTTTCAAAGTCATCGTAAGAAATCCATGATAATTGATACTTATTTTTCATATTCACTAATATATTCACTAATCTTTTATTAATTATATGTTTTATCAATAGCGAAGCATTTGTCATGTTCTTGCACTTGTTCTTGCACTTGCACTTATTCTTGATCTTGAGACCATTATACAAAATGGTTTCAAATTTGTGAGGGAATCCAACAACAAAGGTAAATTTGGAAAATTCATATTTCATGGTTTTGTATTGTTTAAAGACATTAATAAGAGCATTAAAAAATTTTATAATAATTACTCAAATGTTATCCCTTAGATTGTAGTAGAACACAGGCAAATTTGCCTGCATTTTTGCACTTTTTTAGCTCTGATTTACTTTTTTAAAATACTAAAATAATTAAATAAAACTTTGTACAATTATATTTGAAAATAAGGATTACTTTTTTGCAAAATTAGTTTTTATATTATAAGAAAATAAATTATAGTTACATATAAACTGAAAATAGATAATTTTAAGAAAAAATTTTTTTAAAAAATTTTATTACAATTTTTCTGCGATCTTATTTAGTTTNTCACATGGTTTTTGGTTACCGATTTTTTTGTTATTAAAACCCCTTCTATATAGTCACAAATGCTTATAATCACTATCACACATAATTTCATATTTATAGATACCTTTTAATAGTAAAATGCCTTCCATATAATCACACCTACTAGGCTTTTGCATGGGCCGGGTAGGGCCAAGTACTAGTGATATCCTTACCCTACCCGTTTGTACATAGGCAATCTATCTGAGCCCTACCCTTACTCTAGGGATCAGATCTTAGTACCCATACCCGGCCCATTAAACTATGGGCACCCTTCGAACTACCCATGGGTCCCATCAACAATATAAAGATCGATATTTTTTAAACTTTAATTAAAATAAAAAAGTTTGTACAGCGTATAAATAAGAAACAGCATTTTAGATTATTGTTATAAAACAAATTAAATTATTTAATGAAACCATTTCAATTTATCCTTTATTTTAATTAACATATTTAAATTATTCAGTAACGCAGTATTATCATTTATTTTAACATATTTAAACTATTTAGTAATGCAATAACATCCTTCATTTTAACATATTTAAATTATTCGGTATTATAGTATGTTCTATACAATGTTACGCCCAATTTCACTTTTCCTTTTTATTTTTGTTTGTACTTTATTTTTATCATTTTACTTTCACAAAAAACTCCTATTCGGAAAGATAGGGGGATTAATTCTCTACTGTATAAATTAATATAAAAACTATATATATAATTACCTTTATCAGAAATATTAGATGAGATAAAACTACTTTTATAATGTGAATCATTATATATTTGTGTATATCCATTTTTCTTATTTTGTAATTTTTATTAGATTCTGATAATTCTGACAAAATAGTTTCATTATTCTGCCATTCCGTAAGAATATCACAAATTTCTTTTGCTATTGGTCATTTTTCTGGTTCTGCATTCCAACATTTTTTGATTAAATCTGCGTAGCATGTTGCTGTATTTTTGTGAATAGGTAGTCGTAAAACATCTAGACTGTAATTTAGATGTCTCCTCAGGTTTACCGTTTAAAATTTTCCACATGATCATACCAAACGAATAAATATCAGATGCATTAGTATAATGATGTTTTATCCAAACTTCTGGAGAAATGTATAGTAAAATACCAAAAATTCCATCTGATATTGAATTACTGTAGTTGCTATCGAAAGCCCTAAATCTGTAATATATGCAATTTTATGACTATTAAGAAGTATATTTCCACTATGTAAATCATAATGAAATAAGGTCATGCGAGTGAATTATCTGAAGATCTGATGAAATGCATTGTAGTAGGTTTAATTTGCTTTTCCAATCCGTTTGTGCTATAGTTTGTAAATTTTGGCGCAAAGATCTTTCAGAAGCATATTCCATGACAAGAATATAAACTTTAGTAACTTTATCTCTCAATATACCCAAACACTTTAAAAAAGTTGGATCTTTAAGTCCGATATCGCAATATGCCTTTAACTGATTACTAAAATAAATCATATTTTAAAAATTGCTAAATGAATGATAATTAGTAAAAACAATTACTGTAATAGTAATTACCTCTTTTATAAATTCTTTACAATAATTATATGATTTTATGAAGTAATTTAAGTGCAACATCTCTGTCTCTATCTTGGTTTTAATCATACCATGTAGCATAATATACAGTTGCAAATCCACCTTTACCAATTCCTTCAAGATCTTCAAAGTCATCGTAAGAAATCCATGATAATTGATACTTATTTTTAGTGCTTGTACCCGTATAAGTGTTACCTGGGTAACCCGGTTAACACCTGTCAACCGGGTCATAGCTATCGTTAACCGGGTGACCCAGATTAATTATCCATAAGCATGATAATGTGATGTACAAATGTATGTACAGTACGTATGTCCGTTGGGAGTGAGGTCATTTTAAATATTATTATTTAAACCCAGTTTATTTTCTGACGGTCTCTAGCCGTTAGAGAATAAACTAATTATGTTACAGCCAATATCATGATTCTCGGGGCACCTGTAAACTTTGCTGAATGATTTTTAGGCTAGTTAAACTTATATATTCATTTTATACATAAAAATTAAATAAATTTATCAGTTACCATTATCATTATACGTAGTTTTTTAAAAAATGCATATAAGAGAATTTATGATTTTGCATCAACCAATCAAAAAAAACCGGGTTACCCGGATTATTAAGATGACCCAGTTTATAATGTTGTAAACAGGTAGAGCCTGAATTTTTTAACGGGTACAACCTCTAAAAAAATTACATACCTTTAAGAGCTACCTCAATTTTGCATTAGCCAATCAAACAAACCAGGTCACCCGGGTAACCCGGATTTTTTAAAACAATCCGGTTTATGACCCAGTAATAATCTGGTAAACGGGCAGGTTATCCGGAATTTGAAATTTATTTCGGGTACAACCTCTACTTATTTTCCATATTCACTAATATATTCACTAATCTTTTATTAATCATATGTTTTATCAATAGCAGAGCATTTGTCGTGTTTTTGCACTTGTTCTTGCACTTGTACTTATTCTTGATCTTGAGACCATTATACAAAACAGTTTCAAATTCGTGAGGGAATCCAACAACAAAGGTAAATTTGGAAAATTCATGTTTCATAGTTTTGTGTTGTTTAAGGACGTTAATAAGAGCATTAAAAAATTTTATAATAATTACTCGAATGTTATAATAATTACATGACCATCTTACGTATTTCTGTTAGTTTTTCTACATTTAGGTTACATTTTTCGGATATGACCAATCAAAAATGTTAAAGCGAACAGACTCAAAATTGAAGTATTTATATTTATTTTTCTATATAAAATTTTGATGGGATAAAATGCGCATGATTCGGAAATATGCGCATTAATGCACATTCATGCGCATAATTGAGAAATTATGCGCACATATGAAACCCATCTCTAGGTACAACATTTCAGGCACAACAAAATCGGCATTACTAAATACACTTTAACCTTAATTTAGGCCGTATTNCTTTAATGATTTACTTGTAAAAATTAAGACTTGTATTAGAAGTAAAGATTTTTTCTATAGACGGGAACATATAAAATTTGAAAAAATCTAAAGAAAAATTTTAATGTAAAAATGCCAATACAAGAACTTTAAACATTTATTATATTAAAGTTTTCTAATGATTTTAAAAAAATTTTATAACAAAGTTACTAAAACAAAACTTAAAGAATATTTTTTACTTAGAAAAGATATGGCTAAAATCAATATTTAAAATTTTATTAAAAATTTTAAAATACGCAAGCAAATTTGCCTGTGTTACAATCTAAGGGATAATAATTACTCAACCATCTTACATATTTCTGTTAGTTTTCCTACATTTAGGTTACATTTTGTGGTTACGACTAATCAAAATTGTTAAAGCAAACAGACTCAAAATTGAAGAATATAGATAGATTAGAATGTTAATTATACTTACTTTATATTTAATTTTTCTATATAATATTTTGATAAAATAAAATGCGCATGATTCGAAAATATGCACATTAATGCACATTCATGCGCATGATTGAAGAATCATACGCACGCATGAAACCCATCTCTAGGTACAACATTTCAGGCACAACAAAATCGGCATTACTAAATACACTTTAACCTTAATTTAGGCCGTATTGTGCTCATAAGTCATGTAAATGTTGTGACCATAGTTTTTACTAATAAATAAAGGGAATTGCTATTCGCACCATGGATTTTTGCTATTCACACTATGGTTACACAAGAATTTCTATTTTTACAATTCAAAATAGTATATGCACTTATGTTACACAAAGGCTCAGTGCACAAAAATAATTTTTGGTTACACGCTACTAATGCTGTGTAATATTACACAAGTCTAATTTTGGTAACCTAACTCTGGGTCGGCCAGCATTAAGCTTAATGCTGGTGGGCACTATCATGATAATGCTCCTGGCGGGGTTAGACATAATTCCGGCCCACCCTAACTCTAAATCTAGGACATATGGAATGCTTCATATTAAAAAGGCCCATTTTGCAATTTTTTTGAAAAATGAGTTTTTATTAGATTTATGTAAATTTCGACATGGTTGACATTTTTCGATTATAAATAAAGGTCGATTTGCATAATAAAAAATGAAGGTAATGTAAAAGAAAAATTATATGAGTCTGCCTAAGGACAAGCACATTACGAGATTACCCGATAGTCACCTGTTATATTTAACCAATCAAAATTGTGAAATTTGTTTAATCCTGGATCAGTCCGAAAATCAAAACAAACGATTAAACTCAATTATCTCAAAATAACCTATATGACTAAATGGGCCTTTTTAATATGAGGCACTCCATATACATCTAGTATATGTACAGTGATTGGCTAGATTTAGGGTTAGGGTGGGCCGGAATTATGTCTAACCCCGCCGGGAGCATTATCATAATAGTGCCCACTAGCATTAGGCTTAATGCTGGCTGACCCAGACTAGGTTACCAAAATTAGACTTGTATAACGTTATACAATTTTAGTGGTATGTAACCAAAATTATTTTTGCAAACCCAATGCACTGGGCCTTTGTGTAATACAAGTGCATAAATTCTAAAAATAGAAAATCTTGTGTAACTATAGTGCGAATAGCAATTCCCTAAATAGATAATATTTTTTTTATTTTTACTTCTATTAAATCACTTTATTTATTTTTAATATAAGCTGTGATTATATAGAGGTATCCTTTGTAAAATCACACTTCTTTATAATCACCCGAGTAGTATGTGCCCAACTGTGTGATTATATGGGAGGACAACTGTATTTGATTTTTTAATTTTAGGAATAAAGATAAGTAAAATTAGTAAATTTTTATTAAAAATGCAATTTTGTTTATTTTTATTTGAAATTGTAAAAAATTAAAAAAAATATATACCAAAATAATATATTATTTGGTACTAAACAAGTTTACTACTAGTTTATTTAGAGCCAAAATTTATAATTCATTAGTAAAATTGTGCATAAGGCCATATAAACTTAATTTTTTGGTTCTCATAACCCAGATGGGTCATAATTTGAAAATTTTTTGAAAAAAATTTTTTTATATGTTTTAATAGCCGGGTGGAATTTCAAAAATTTTTTTTAAAAATTTTATAAAATTTAAAATTTTTTATATATAAAATTTTTTAAATAAAGTCCAGGCAGGTGAGTTATTACTTTATTAATACTATAATACTGGGTTATTATTTTTTAAAATTAAAATTTAAATTTTATAATTTAAAAAATTTTAAAAATTTTTAAATAAAAGTCCGGCCGACCGTATCATTTTTTTTGTTTCATGTTATGAGAACCAAAAAATTAACTTTATGGCCTAATGCTGAATTTTCTATATTTTTATTAATAAAAATATAAAAAATCCTGTATGATACAAAATTATGCTAATAAATTATAACTTTTAGCTCTAAGTAAACTTGTTCAGCACCAAAAAATACATTATTTTAGTATATAATTATATTTTTAAATAAGCTTATTTAATGCTAAAAATTATAATCTATTAGTAAAATTTTGGTAGTTAATTTTTTTTAATATTGACCAATCAGAATCGTCTTACGTAAGGGGAAGAAGGTACTTTTATAGTAAATGGATATTATGTAATATCTATTACAGCTTTAACACAAAATATGAACCTGTGTATAACCAAGTTATTTATTACAACAGGACTCAAGCAATCTATGAATGCTAACAATTTTAAATAATCTTAATATATTACTAAAAATAGAAAAATTTACAGAAAAATAATCAAAAATAAGTATTAATATTACTAAATATAGTAAAGCTCTACAAATAATAGTTAAAAATAGGCAAAGCAAATTGTTACCTATCTATATATAGCTTAGAATCCTACTACAATACATACAATAATTATAAATAATTCAGTAAAATTGGAAAGTTCTGAAAAGTTACTAACTTTTTAATTTTACTATAGTGCAGACAATCTAGTCCTAAGGGGAGTAACAAAAATCAGGTGATTTTTTAGGGGGGGAGGGGGGTAAAAAAAGTTGAAATTATATATAAGAACCTGACTATTTATATATTGAGGAAGAGGGAGGGGGTGGGCCTCTGATAAAAAATAATCAGGTGATTAATGACACTGCCCTAACCAATATAATTGATAACATTCAAATTGCTAATTTTTTTTCAAAAAAAATAAATTAAAACAAGCCAAACACTTTCATATTTTTAAAATTTTTTAAAGATTTTATAATTTGCTCACCTGTGTTGTAATGCACCCATCTGATAAACCAATCAGATCGTAGGATCAGGTATAATGTGAAATTGAGAAAAAAGAGCGATATTTTAAAAAATTGCTTGTGGCTCATAATTTTGCTTATAAAACTACTCTTCGTGCCCTAACAAAAAAAATTCCTTGCTAAATTTTACTATAAAATACTCACTAACCGCCTATGGATTATTTTCACCTCACCCTAACCCTAACTAACAAAAAGAACAGGCTATTTTGGTTGTTTTGATTTCACGTTATACAGATCTTATAGGGTGTGTTACAATGCGGGTGCGGCAAAATATAAAATTTTTTTTTAAACCTATTTTAAAAAAGTTATAGCAAGTTAAAGTTATAGTATTTTTATAATTAAATATAAAATTTGGCCACTTTTTATACAGTGGCCTACCAAGGTATTGTGGACACTTTTAAAAATTTGTATAAAGCTAAATATAAAAGGTAAAAAGCTAAAAATAAAATTATAAACTTATTAAATCTATATCTTTTAAATAAAAAAAATTATAAAATTCTATGCAAAACTTTTTAAGATAATTAAATTTAAAAAAATTTTTAAATTTTTAATCGCGTCGATTTCCAGTTATTAATATAGGTTTAATATAAATTGAATACTAATTTTTAGTATATATAAAAATTATTTTTTTTATTAGGTAAACTAAATCTAATTATTAAATAAAATTTGTTCAGTATAACAAATTATACATATTGTAAAAATTTCAGAATTTTTTGAAATTTTTTCATTAAATTGCTATATATAGTAATAAAATTATCATATTTAGCAATTTTCAATTTTTATTTAATAATTTAGCTTTTATATTTAATAAAAATATTTTGCTTAATATTTTTTAAAAATCTCTAAAAATTTAGTATTATATGTAATTTGTTATACTGAACAAATTTTACTTAATTATTAAGTTTAATTTACTTAATAAAAAAATTTTTTTATTATATAGTAAATATAATAACTAGTTTTTTAAAAATTACTAATTTCGTCTTTGTGTAACATTACACAATATTAATTAATCTTATCTATTTCAAAAAGTACTACATAGAATTTTTAAATCTTTTTTTATTTAAAAAATATAGATTTAATAAATTTATAATTTTATTTTTAGCTTCTTAACTTTTTTATTTAGCTTTATACAAATTTTTAAAAAGTGTCCACATTACTATGGTAGGCCACTGTATATATAAAAAAAAGCAAATTTGGTCTCTATAAACAATTAATTTTGTTTTATATATATTAAAAATTTAAATTTGGCCTTTTTATATATAAATATTAGCTAAATTTTCAAATTGGCCTCTTCATATATATAAAAAATAAAATCCGAATTTGGTCACTAAAAATTTTATTGGTTGGGACTAGGTTGTCCATACTATAGGATCAGGTACAAGTTCCTCTTTGTTTATTTGGTACTCAAGAAATAATAATTGTTTTTTAAAAAAGTAGTGTGGTGGCTTATGCTGAAATTGGCTTATGCTGAAATCTGGGGTCTCTATTTAAATCTATAATACCTACTAAAATCCACATATGGGGGTGAGTCAGTAGAAAAGGGACAAATCATTTTTAGTAAAATTTTTTTAATTTTTAAACTAAAATATCTTGACAACTATTTAATCAAATTTGATAAAATTTTTTTTATTTTAATCTTGAAATTATATATGAAATAAATAAAAAAAATTTATTAACTTTATTAAGATAGTTGTTAAGATATTTAAGTTTAAAGTCAAGAAAACTTTTACTTAGAAAAAATTTGTCCCTTTTCTACTGACTCACCCCCATATACTCTTTTATTAATAACTCTAACCCTAAACCCTAACCAAACTATATAAAACAATGCCTCTGAAAAAGCCCTTTAAAATTTTATAATTTCATAATAAAATAATTTAAATTTTCAGCATAAGCTGCCACAAGTAGTATTTTTTCTTATTAAATTATAGCCAATATCAGTGCAGATCTGCAGATCTGAGCTCAGAGTCCAGGTCACCATAATGCAGATATAAATTTTTTGAAAACATCTCTAGTGGAATTCGAACTCTATACCTTTTGTTACAACATTTTGAGAAGGTGACAACAAACAACTACACTATATTATCACACCCCAAATAATAAGATTTTATAGAATTTTATTAATAAAATTCTATAATTGATGATCCGCCAGTCAACTGATGCATGATCATAGTGTAACATGATGCAAATTACTATGTAAATTACTTATAGACGAAATGCCACGTTCACCCAACGAAAATATTTTTCTTACTAAGTTAACGAGTCATGTCGACTAATTAAAAGTTGTAGAGCTCGTCGAGACGCATCTAATGGTGGTGAGATCGCCAAAATCGGCCTAGTAGGTGCGGAGATATCATCGAAAACGATTGGGCGACTATATAAAATTCTATGTAAACAAACATTTGTTTACATAAAATTTTACATAGTTGCCCAATCGTTTTTTGAAGATAACTCAGCATCTACTTGGTCAATTTTGATGATCTCACCACCTTTATATTCGTCATAATGAGCTCTACAACTTTCAATTAATCGGCATGATTCATTAACTTAGTAAAAAAATATTTTTCCTTGGGTAATCGTGGCATTTCTACCTATAATAAAGATTATTATAGCAGAAATGCCATAATCACCCAAAGAAAAATATTTTTTTACTAAGTTAATGAATCATGTCGATTAATTGAAAGTTGTAAAGCTCGTCGAGATGCATCTAACGGTGGTAAGATCATCAAAATTGGCCCAGTAGATGCTGAGTTATCTTCAAAAAACGATTGGGTGACTATGTAAAATTTTATGTAAACAAATGGAGTGTTTGCAGTAGAAAGGGCGGAAACTCAAATATATTTTATTTTGAGATAATTGAGTTTAATCACATGTTTTGATTTTCGGACTGATCTGGGTCAATCAAAATTTCACGGTTTTGATTGGTTGAAGGTAAACAGGTGATTACTGGGTAATTTCGTGATGTGTACAGCTTTATGCAACTTTTTCTTTACATTATCTCGACTGTTTATTATGCAAATCGACATTAATTTATAATTGAGAAATGTTAACTATATCGAAATTTACCCAAATCCAATAAAAACTCAATTTTCATTTTTGGGGCAGTTTCCGCCCTTTCTACTGCAAGGACTCCAAATGTTTGGTTATATAGAATTTTATCATCAGCAAAATAAATATACGAAATCTTTCGAAAGATATTGCATGCCGAAATCTTTCGAAAGAATTGCGATTGACGCGAAATCTTTCGAAATATGCGCAATCTTTCGAAAGATTTCGGCATGCATTTCTTTCGAAATATTTCAAAATAAATTTCGAAATATTTCGAAATATATTGCGAAATACTGCGAAATAGGCCAAATAAAAAGAATGCAAACCTCTATCTAATTATCCTTTCAGGGGTCGCAGGAGGTAATATTTCACATATTATCGTTTAAATCTGCAATATTTCGCAAAATTTCAAATTTTTTTTAAAATTTTCACAATTGAATATAAAATTTTATATTTTTTTATTTATTATTTATTTATTTTTTTTTTAAACTTTGGCAATCTCGCCGGTGCATCCTTTATTAAGACTTTGCAATTATACATGAATATACAAATTGTAACGAAGATACAACTAGCCACTCGTACACTTTTGGTGTCTAATTTAAGTAGTCCGCCCGAAGGTTCTACACTAGCTGCTATATCTACAACCTGCTATGGGTGTTGCCTATTTAAACCCTCTGATTATCAATTGTTTACCCATTCATACTTAACAAGTTAAATGCCCAACATTCCCCAGCTGCTTTTAAAGTGCCAGAAGCGATCTGCCGCACCAGACCTAATCTACTTAATTCGACGTATCTGGAAGTTTAACCCCATGATCAATGTCCCACACACTTCAATACAAGGTTTTTTCAGCCACCTATTGGTAGCCGAATTGGCCCTTATTAGGTTCATTCCGATCCCGATTACCCACCTTCTTTTGGTAGTACCGTTGTAGATCTTCACTATTACCTCCTAATTCAGGACTTGCCAAACGGGTTTCCATTTCTCC
>QKWP01003573.1:0-19111 GCA_003550325.1 Gigaspora rosea | reverse complement strand
AGTTTGTAGTAAACCAACTAGCTCTAAACCTGGCCTTTGTAGAAAGCATGCTAATGGATATTATGTAACTCAGTATATTAATAGACTTCAGGAAAAGGCTTACTCTAATACATATAAATGACGACGTGATCAAATATTTATCGTCTTCTAGCTATAAAAAAATTTTCACCAAGCTAAATATATAAAAGTGCTATAAAATATAGCAGGATGACGATTAAAATGATTTTTAAACATCATTCATATAGAGGTGTGAAAAAAGTGTCCCAGAACTCCCCTTTTTGCCCTACTGCAATTATTGTTAGAAGGTTATATAGATATCAATAATGTAATTTATGCAGTGCATAGATCATATATTGAATTAACTCCGCTTTAGTCGACCTCCAAATATAGTAATTTTATTACTATATATAGTAATTAACTAAATTTTTTTGAAAAATTATAAAATTTTAAAGATATGTGCATTTTGTTATACTAGATAAATTTATTTAAAAAATTTGCTAGTTTATTAATAAAAAATTTAAGTTTATCTATTATTATATTTAGTAATTCTGTTTATTATGAAAACTATATTAAAATTTAGAAACCCAGTCAAATACAAAAATTTAAAAATTTATTTAAACTTAATTATTTTAAAAACTATAGCATAAAATTTTTTAAACTTTTTTTTATTTAAAAGGTACAGATTTAAAAAATATATAATTTACTTTTTAGTTTGATACCTTATATATTTATCTCTGTACAAATTTTTGAAAAGTGTCCACAATAATATGGTAGGCCACTGTATATTTTTCAGAAAAGTAGAGAATAACTTTTTTCTTGTTCAATTCCTGAATTAAGTAAAATAAACTATAAGCAGTAATGATTTTTGCTTTTCTATTAGAATATAAGTTAAGTATTAGATTTATAAGGTTTTGTAGAATACCTTTCATTTACAATTATCTGATAGGCGTAGAATATTGATTTTGTCAAAAGCTTTTGACATATCCTGAGATAAAATCCAGGTTTCTTTGTTATTGTGTTTATAGTATAGTATTGTGTAAAATTTGTATAGATATATAAGTAGATGAGTTTATAGCTGTTGCAAAGTTTAAATTGCATAATAGTTGATTTTGATTATGATTGTATCTATATATTGCATTAGAATTTTTGTAAAACATTTTTTAATATGTTCAATAAGTGAGATTGGATGAACTTGTTCAAGTGTATAGTCCCAGTTGGCTTTCTTTGGAATTAAAAATATGTTGAGATTTTCCAATCTGTAGAAACAGTTTGGAGTTTTTAGACATACAAAAAGAAGAACTTAATGTTTTAAGTTTTTTAATTCCTAGGAATTTGATATGTTCATAGTTTGTTTCAGAAAAACCTACTGCTTTTTGGTTTGGTAGTAATTTGATTGTATTAAACCATTCATCTTCTGTAATATCTAAAAGAGAGGTTTTTAATTTAAATTTGGTTTGTATAGATTGAAGTATTTTGAGTTTATAGGAAGTATATAATATGGTTGTTCCTGGAAATAGTTATTAAAATGATTTTGAATAAAATTTTTAATTTCATTTGGATTTGTGAATAGATTGTTATTAAGAAAAAGTCTATCAAGAATAATGCTATTGTTAGAGTGTTCAAATATTCTTCTAAAGAATAGTTTGGGATTTTGGATAAAATTATTATTCATTTCTTGAAGTTTTGCTTCTATTCCATTTTAGAGTTGTTGTCTTTTTTATTATTAATTAAAATTTTAAAATTTTTGATTTTGAGTTTGATATCTGAAAGAAAATTCATATTATTAGATAAGTAAGTGTTTAAGGAGAGTATAGAGTTAGGGTATTTTAATATGTATTTGGAGAGCTTGTTTATAAATATAGATGTATATTAATAAGTTTTTTTAATTTAATAATGCTTTTAAGTTGGATAAATAGAGATAAAAGTTTTGTAGGTTTAGTTATATTTTGGAGATTAGAATATATTTTAATTCTTTTAAAAGAAATATATGTAATAGCTACTTTATTTATAAATTTGTTAAAATTTGTTCTAAATTCTATTTATATTATTTAGATTTTTGGCTAAGAATATTTGTAAATTAAGAGTAGGTTGATTTTGTTTAGTATAGTTTTGATAATTTTTAATATATTGTTGTGAGGTTTCTTTTTATAAAAAAATTCTTTGAGTGCAATTTATGTTATTTAATTTGAGTTAAAAAGAAAGAGTAATTTCCAAGAATATAATATTATAATCAGATTCAATAGGAAAGTTGCTAATAATATCTGCATAGTCTAATCATAAAATATAAAGATTAGTCCATATTTGGTCTATTCGACTATGCGAATTATTACAAGAAAAGGTGTATAAAATTTTATATAGATGAAATAATCTAAATATATCATAGAATTGGTTATATTTTAGATATTTAATTCTTGTATTAATGATTTTTTTGATAGTAAGCAATTTAGTTAATTTAATTTTGGATTAGGTGTTCCATTAAAATTACTCATTAAAATAATTTTATGTTGTGTTTTAGTAATAATTGTAATACTTTTGTTGTAAAGTTCTATACAAAGTGCTTTTTTGATTCAATTGACAAGTAGATTTGTATAATGCATAGTTTAGTATTTTTGAAATAGAGATCAATATATATAATATATTTTTTATAAGTAAAAGTTTTTTAATGAATTTAAAAGTTCTGAATAAATTAAGAGTTCTACTCTTTCTTGTCTTGAATCTTCACAAGGACTCCAGAATTTTTTGTAATTATGAAGATTTTTTGATAAAAGTAAATATTGAGATTCTTTTGTAAATAGATGTATCTCAGAAAGACCAAAAATATCAATATTGTTTTGGAGTATATAGTTAGTTAAAAGCCTTGCTTAGCTAGATCTAACAGATAGGAGCAGGTCAAAATTCCAACAAACAGAATCCCAACAGGTCATAATCCCAACAAAAAATCCTGACAATAAAAATCCTAACAATCCCGACAACAAAAAAATCATTTAATTTATTTAAGTTAGATTAGTTAGGTGATTGCCTAGGATAGAGTTAGGGTGAGTGCCTGGGCTAGGGTTTGGTTTGGTTGATTTTATAGTAAAGTTGCTTAAAGAAAGCTTTTTTTGATTGTTAGGGTTTTTGATTGTCAGGATTTTTTTGCGGAATTATAACCTGTTAGGATTTTGTTTGTCAGGATTTTGACCCAAACCCTTAACAGACTATTTGAGTTTATTGAGTGTATTTTGAGTTGTTTTGCTATAAAGTTATTTTGAGGTTGGTAAGTTATTTGTTGTTCATTTTGTATAAAAGAAGTAGGAGAAGAATTGAGCAGTATATTGGAGCAATATGGTAAGTCTTCAAAGGGAAATAAAGAATGTTTTGAAGAAGGACAGGATTCATAAGGTAAATAGATATGTGCTTCTTTGTAGTTAAGTGTTTTGTTGTATATATGGATATTTTGATAAATTGTGAAAAAAATACTCAGGATAGTATATTTGTATATGATAAAAAGGATTTAATAGGACCCAAAATATACATAAATAGGTCAGATTAATTATAGAGTTACTAAAAAAAGAAAAGATCTGCAGAAAAAACTTAGAAAATAAGCAAAAAATTACTATAAATAAAAAAGATTTGCATAAAAATATCAAAAATAAGCAAACTCATATCTGACCTATCTATGTATATTTCAGGGTCCTGATTTAATATTTTGTGATGAGGATAGTATAGGTTGATATAGTAACTAAGAAATCTGTTGTAGCAGGTATTTAGATAGAAGGTTTATTTGAATTTGAATTTGATAAATTATTTATATTATATATAGATTGTACTTTAGCAGAAAATAATAAATTGGTAGCTAAAGTAATAAGTTGATCTTTTGTAAAATCACTTACTATTTGAAGCTTGTTTCTCACAGCTGCGCAGGATACCAAAGCCTACTCTGTTCATTGAATTTGGCCAACATTAACTTGGTACCCCATATAAATAGGCTTGACTGCTCGCCTACTTCTATCATTCTTTTCCAAAAATAACCTACTACCAGTAGAGAACATTATTATTTTGGAAGCAGCAGCCAATTTGTATTATTTAAAAATTATAAAATACTATTAAAATCACTATTAAAATACACAAAAGTTGAATGATTTTGGGATCCGTTGATTAGATTTTAATGATTTTGAGTTTTTCAGAATCTCCTCATTGAGATAAACATTTTGGTAGTTATATCATCCAAAATGGGCAAGTAGATCAAAAGTTATTAGCAATTCTATAAATCTGTTTATATATCAAAATTGAGAACAAACCTTAATAATCTTGGAATTCTGTAATCAAATTTTAGCAGTTATGGGCTTGTTTAAAATGTTTAACTGAGGTAATTGCTTTAATAGTAAAATTACCTAAAATAAGCTAATGAATTAAAAGATATTTACTGTTTGCAGAAATAGAATAGTTTGCAAAAATAGGATGGATTATCTTATATATAGAGAGAGAAGTCAGTAGAAAAAAAACAAATTTATTAGATAAATTTGACCCTTTTCTACTAACTCCCTCCATATATTATTGTTTATAAGTGGGCAATAACCAATTCCAGATCAAATAATGAATAATAATAGATTGGCTACAGCTGCAAAGCAGTCTATATGTTATTTATCATTATTTGATCATTTGGTCTAGAATTAATTTTTGGTTATGTCAATTTTGCAGATAATAATTGAATTATTTTCAGGTTCTTATTATACTTCTATACTATTTCTTTAAAGTAAACTTGTATATTTTATAAAGTAGCTTACTACAAATCACAAACCAATTTCAATTTTTTTTTAAACTAGAAATTTTACTTTTGTTTGTAACTAATAGTTTAAAAAATTTGTATATTATTAAAAAGTAAAAAAAGATATAATCAAAAAGAATAATTAAAATTCCAGATTAGCCTGAATCTAAAATCTGAACAATAATTAAAAAGAGATAGTATAGAAGTATAAAAAAAAACTAGAGAATAAATATGCATATTAGTATTAGATGAGGAAATTTTGAATAATATATAGTACTAGAATTAATTTAGTACTTTATTCTAATTATATAATGAATAATACTAGAGCACCAAAATATATAAATAGTTCAGGTTTATTTTGCTTATTTTGGCTTTTTTATTCAAATTTTCTATTTATAGTAATTTTTTGCTTATTTTTGAGGGTTTGCAGATCTTTTTATTTTTAGTAATTTTATAACAAATCTAACCTATTTATATATATTTTGGAGTTCTATAATACCATATTTGTCAATATCCAGATCAATTTTAAATAAATCTGAATCGAATCCAGATTTCATTTCAAAAAAATAAAGAATAAACTATATGTGTTAGTGTTTTTTGTCTAGAGTAAATATGAAATTAAATATATAATACACATTTATTAATAGATAAATCTGAAATGAATTTAGATTTATAACTTAAATAACCAGATATATAACAAACTAAATGCTTTGGTTTTCTGGTCAAACACTTCAAATACTTTAGTTAGTTCTTTGACCAACCTCTATTAATTCTTATTAGGTAAGCAACATCTAAGTTTTTGACTATCTTTTTTTTATCTAAATTTGTAAAATATTCAAATTAGCCTCTAACTATATAATTGCATCCTTTAATTTTATTAGTCTTTTTCATGATTGATATTTCAAATTCCAATATATAAAATAATGATGCTGCTCAAAACTCTTTTGCCCAAAAACTAAAACTGAAACTAGTTTTAAATAACTGAAACTAATTTTCAAAACTCTAAAACTATGTAAAAAACCTGAAATTATATAAAAAACCTGAAACTATACTAAACTCTGGTATTATCTAAAACTATTTTGAAAGTATAAACATTTAATACAAGGTAGCTTATTATCAGGTATTGTTAAAAAATTCTCATACATACCCGATTTAATAAATTAAGCACAATTAAAAAACAGATTTTGATATATGTTTGTATGTACTAGAACTTAGCATGATTTAGTAGTGCTAGCACTTGAGCTTTAGTACATACGTACATATATACATGCTATTACTATTTGCTATTAATTATTTTATTTTAATTATTTTTAAAGTGAATATGTTTTTGTGCACCTGCACAGTTGTGCACTCCTTGTTGATATACCATCTCGGCAACCCATATGATGCGTTTTTTTTATTTTTATTTTTTTCTAATATTTTTTTCTTGTGCCAGCTTTTTGGATTTTTTTTCTTGAATTTAGCAGTTAGTAAAGATTAGAACCAGGATAAGATAAGTGGTTTTTCTTTTGTTGTTTTTTTTTTTTTAACTAATGCTAACTCTTTCTGTAAGATAATCTCTATATTATTAGTAAAAACTCTGTAAATCTGCAATATAAGCGACAAAATCTAGACAGGCTGAATAACCTCTACATTTATAGAAAAAACATGGAATATAAAACACAGCTTGACTTTTTTATAGCTAGGGTTTTTATTGTTTGCTTCTTTTTTCTTTTTTGAATTTCTTTCTTATATAGGTTTAACTTTATTAAAACGTCGAATGGTAGAGATTAGAACCAAGTTCTTGAAAGTGCTGTTGGGTTTTTTATCGTTATTTGCTTTTTTTCTTTGCTGCCTTAAGCTAATTCTTTTTTTCTTTTGTAGGTTTAGCTTTGTGAAAATATTGAATAATGAGATTAGAACACAGGACTTTGTAAAATCTGTTGAGATTTTTTTTGTTGTTCATTTTTTTTCTTGCAAGTTGAACCAATTCTTTTTTTTTTGTAGGTTTAGCTACGTTGAACTTTGTTGGAAACTAGCTTAGAATCGAACAGGGCCTTGTAAAATTTGTTGAGAATTTTTTTATTGTTCATTCTTTTTTTTTGTTAAGTTGATCCAATTCTTTTTTCTTTTGTAAGTTTAACTATGTTAAACTTCGTTGGAATGTAGATTAGAACTGGAGTCTTGTAAAATAAGTACTATAGGTATTTTTTTTTATCAATTGCTTTTTTTTTGTTGACTCTTAGTTTTTTTTGTTGTTTGTTTTTTTTCTTGTGGCCTGTACTAATTTTTTCCTTGTAGGTTTAGGTTTGCTGAAACAATGGTATTATTATTGAGCCTTCGCCGCTTCAGTACTGCTATTGAACCTTCATAATTATGATTGGTTGAACTTTCCTCGTGCGGTTTTATTGCTTTGTTTCATTATTTTTCGGTATCGATGTTGTTATTGAAAGCCTTTGTTGGCAGGTTTTATCCTTTTAGCGTTGTTGTTGTTTGAATTTTTGTTATGTCTTTCTGGGCTTGGAATTAATTGCATTGCATTATTGAAACATTACAAAATTGGTTATGGTTAGGGAAAAATAGTGGTTGAATTTTTTTTTTAATAATCAAAAGGAAAATGGATGATTTTTTTTAATAATCGAAAAATAGTAGTTGAATTTTTTCTTTAATAATCGAAAATTATGTAATTTTTTTTAATAAAAGAAATAATGTTATTTTTTAATTAATTTTTTACAAATCTATATTAATGGGTCAGAAGATCAGATGCTTAGTTTAACCCCGATTGACTTTTATATGCTAAAATTTGATTGGTTGATATAGGGAGTGCACGACTGTGCAGGTGCATAAAATTTTTAAACCCATTTTTAAATATATTTTTTGCACAAACGTCCGTTTGTTATAAAGAAAATTCAACATAGTATTTCTTGTTTACTAAAATGTATATAAACTGCTGATCATTATAATACCATACCTTATTGGAGTTAGTACCCGTACTTGGATAACTCTATATTCGAAAGGTATAACCTTTAACAAAATCTAAACAATAATATACAGTCAAACCTCCATAAATGCAATACCTCCCTAAATGCACGTTTTTTTCTATTCTATAAAATGTTATTAGTGCTAAATGCACGTTCTATATTCTGTAAATGCACGTTCTCTTAAATAAAATTTTATATTACACTAACCTCCCTAAATGCACATAGCCAAAATAATTTTGTATTTAAGATAGGTTATACAGATTTGGTAAAAGTTATACAAACTTAATGATCAAATTTTTAATGCTACAATTTAATTGGCTCACTCTAAATGCAAACCTCTCTAAATGCACATTGTAGGCTTATCCCTACGAATTGCATTTCTAGAGAGTTGACTGTATCTGAATGTACATTCTATTCTAATACGTATTTGTCAGAATTTAGGTGTATTTTGGAAATAAATAAGAGTTTAAACAACCTTATTTGAATAGCAAAAATTTTGAAACCGGAAAATAAAATAGTGTTTAGAGACTCTCATCTGATGAAATAAATAAAAATTTTTTTATTATGCAGTTCAACAAACTATTTAATTATAATTAGAAGCAGTATTGATTAACAATAAAATAATTTATAATAATAAATTTTAATTATTAAAAAAGATATTGTACATCTCTTATTTGATAATAAACATGTCTTTTTGTTTTATCAAAATAAATTTATGAATTTTAATCTAAAACCTTTTATTATCATAATATTCCACATTATCTCAATTGGCATGCATATGTTATTCGTGAATCGTGAAATGTAATATTTCATGTATTAAAAGAATACATTTGAATATTCATATATAATAATTTTTATATTCTCACATAGAATATATTTGCATTTGTTTTTGACAATAGCAGGAATCTAACCTGTATTTTTTTTTTTTTTTTTTTTTTTTTTTAAGGTGAGGCCTTGCTTATATCTTTTATTGGCGAGGATCTTCGTTGACACTATTATCAGGTGGAAGAGTCGGAGATTCATCAGGAAATGCAGGGGTAATTTATATAAGTAATTACATATAATGTATAAAAACTTAAATTGTGCAAGGACAAATACATATAAATTACATGCCAGAATAGAAGCTCAGACTAATTTATCTGTGACCTAAACCTACTAGAGTGGTCAAGACTCACCTAGATTTGGATGGTTAAAATACTATTTGTAGGTGTACTGTATTTGATCCACATTATGGACCAAATACTAATTTTTTGAAGGGCTTGGCCTATTGGTGGGCAGTTGTTAGAGTCAGAGTGTAATTAGTTGGGGAGGCCCCAAAGGCAGCTGAATGTATAGGTTCTGTGCTGGGGTGGGTGTGACTTTTTGTGAGATGGATATTGTTGTTGTATTTGGGTGCGTTTGTATCTAGAAGGGATTTTGTTTATTCTTTTCCATTGGGCAAGGGAGGTACAGTATGGCTTCCATATCTGTTCATATATCTCTTCTGATAGTTTTAGGAGGATTTTGATGATGACTTGGGATGCTTGTTTGTAAGATAGATCAAAGGGCTATATTTCTTCGATTAGGGGTCTTGGAATAAGACCTTTGAGCGTGAAGTTTAGCAAGTACGGGTATGAAAAGGATGAGTTAGGGTTGAATGCTGGATGAGTAAGGATCAGTTGTACTAGTTTGTCTAGTTGGGTGAGTGGGAGTTCTAATTTTTTAGTAACCTCATGTGTAACTGAGTGAATGATTTCGTAAAAGAGAGAGGAGTTTTGCCAACTAAGCCAGTATAGAGGTGAGTCAGTGAGGTTGCAATGAAAACAGTTGGGTGACATGAATTTTTCTGGATATATTGTGTGGAAGTGTGAGTATGTTGGGAGGTTGTTGAGAAGGAGTTTGATTTTGAATGATTTCTGATGGTTAAGTTTAGGATTAGTTAAATGGTTGGAGCTTTTTTGGTTGTTGTTAAAGTATAAACAGTGGTATTCCAGTCTATGTAGTAAGAGAAGTGTGTCCATTCTGTGCAACGTTTTTGTGATGACCACATAGCAATTGTGTGTGCTTTGCAGATATATCTAATGAAACGCCTTGTTGGGCTTTCAATGGAGTGTTCTTCCCACTGCAGGAAGAGGTATGGGTTGTGTAAGTTTGCATGGTTGAAGAGTAGCTTGTGTTGAAGTGTATGGTTTCTAGCTAAGCGATCTGCTAGATTGTTATAGCTGTTGTTTGTGTGTGCTTGGACTTTGTGGAAGCTGAGCTAGATGTTGAATGCTTGTATAGCATAAAGAAGGGTGTGCCAGACTGGCCAAGAGTTAAACTTGAAGTATTTGGAGGAATGTCTGGAGGTGGTTAGGAGCTTATTGTATTTAGAGATTACAGACTGAGAGTCTGTAAAGATATCAACTGTAGAGTTGCGTGGTACAGTAGATATGGCTAAAAGGATAGCCAAAAGCTCAGCTTTATACGATAAAGGCCAGCTATATACTTGTGCTGCGAACTGGTGAGTGATTTGATAATTGTAGATTTGTGCCCAGCCAATGCCTATAGAGCATTGATTAGTGCCAATTTTCACCACAAACCATCTGTGTAGAAAGTGAAATGCTGGATAGCAGAGTTGTTATATGCAATTTTGAGGAGATTTTGTGAAGCCTAATTGTCATAGAAGAGGGTTGGCACTAGTGAATCAGTAATGTGTATCGAAGGTAGTGATGGAGTGGCGAGAGGGTGCTTGATTGCTACTAAATAGATAAGGTCAATGTAGTTAGCATTGAATTTGAGTTGTTAGTTAGTAGTTTTCCTGCCCAAAAATTGGGTAGAAAGAATTGCTGAAACTTCTAGAGTGCAGCAACTTGTAATACAGTTTGAGTTAAGGTGACAACCGGTGCAGGGAGAGCATTGGACTGGGGGGAGGGGGTATTGGTTGAAGTGGGACAAATCTATGTTGTGTCGCCAGTGTGTGATAGAAACTGTATTGGTCTGTTTAAAGGTTTTCCTTATTTGTCCAATTATGATCTCATTGTCTTTGTATGTTAGTAACCATGGTTTGCGGGATTTGGGTATTGAGTTTGTTTGATAGGCAAATGGGTTAAACCCATTGGGTCTGAGCTCTGGGGAAATAGTACGTTGGAGTTTGTGAGATAGAATTGTGTCTTCTAAGTGTGAGAACCAGAGTGGTTTTTTCCCTTTAGGGAGGTAAAGGAGTCTAGATGAGATATGTTGCCATTCAAGCAGGATATTGTTGTCTGCTGAGCTCAATTGTTCTAGATAGAGGATGTGGTTATAACGTAGCTGTTGCTTGAAGGTTTTGTATTTTGGGTGTTTGGAGAGAATGCTTTCAAGTGGTGTGCAACTATTGTTAATTATCTTGGGCCATAGGACGCCCGAATTAGCTAGGACAGTAATGCCCAAGTAGTTGAAAAGCTGGATAATTTTGAAGTTGGTTGTGTGTCTGTTGGGGCCATCGATAGTTGGTTGCGGGTGTTGAAGAATATTAGTTGTGGACCATAGGTTGTTTTGCAATTGTTGGAGTCTAATACGAGTTGAAGTACCAAGTATTAAAGGATTGTTTAAACGTTGCAGGAAGTAGCTAATATGGTGTTGTAGCTGGATGTCCCATATGTTCTGGATATTGTATAAGTTATGGTTTAGTATTGTACTGTTAGGAGTAGAGCGTGGGAGGTAGGACTTGTGTTTGCAATTGTTAGATATTTGCTCAAGATTTTGTTGCATGTTGATTGAGGAATTACGATATTGTGTAGGCGATATTCAGTAGTTGGAATGATGACTATGTTAATGATATATGCGATTTGTTTGTCAGTTATGCTTTTTGTACTAGCAATACTAGCTAGGCTTGTAGCTTCTTCTTGGATTAGTTTAATTTGAGCAGTTTGCTTGTTGTTAAGTGTGAACTAGCACCCAAGGAATTTGAATAGCTGGTCTTTAGAAATCGAACTGATATGGGAGTCTAAAAATGATATAGAGGAAGAGGTGTGCTTTGTAATGAAGGTGGATTTGGATGAACTGACTTGTATGTCTGCTATTTGGTAAAAGGAGGCTGCCATTTCAGTTATTTTTCCTAGCTCTCTTTGGATTGAGAGATCCACAGGGTATCATCCATGTAAGCCAGAACTAATACTGATGTATGAAGGTGGTTAGTAGATTGGTGAAGGAGATTGGTGTACCACAATGTTGACATTGTATATCCTGAGAAATGTGTTGAGATATGAGTAATTAGAGGATTGTAGTATATTCTCCAGAAGAGTGGTGTGATTGTCTCTCCTTGGTCAATGCCGTTTCTAACTGAGTATGAGTTAGTAAGGCCAAGGTTAGTGATTACTCGGTTTGTACGGTCAGAGAGCAGGTTAGAGAGGATGTTAATTAGTGTTTTGGGCATTTGAATTCTGTGTAGTGATTTGTGGAAGAGATCAAAATTGACTGAGTCATATGCTTTACTCATGTCCTGGGATAAAAGCCAAAGTTGGTTTGAATTGCAGGACGCATCTTCAATGATGTTGTTAAGTATATGAATCAGTATAGCTATTGAGTTGTCTGGTAGGGCCATGTAATTGAAGGGTGAGAGAATTTCGTGTTTAGATAGGATATTGTTTAAGCGGTTAGTAAGCAGCTTTGTGTAGAGTTTCTTAATGTGCTCAACGAGGCTTATGGGCCTGGTATTGTTAAGGTTGCCATCAAAAATAGGTTTTTTTGAGATTGGGAAGATATAGCCCTCTTTCTATTGTTTAGGTATGGTCTGAGTAGAGAGGCAGTGGTTGAAGAGAGAAGTTATTGCTTGTATAAAGTTTGGCCCTGCATGTTTGAACATTTCGTAGCTGATTCCTGAAGGTTCACAGGCCTTGTTGTTTGGTAGCTGGCTAAGTGTTAGAGTCACTTCTTCTTGGTGAAGCTTGCTAGAGCATCCACGTACCATGTGGAGTCAATGTTGGGTTTTGGATTGTATTCATCTTGCCATACAGATTCAAATAGGCTTTGGTTGACTTGGCAGGGGGCTGTCCAGTTGTCAAAGTGTTGCTGAATGTGGTCTTTAATAGCAGGTGGGTCAGTAATTACCTCCTGCTCGAGTTTTATGTTGTTGAATTTTACTGGGTCCTTGTGTCGGTTTAAAATACTATTAATCATGGAAGTAGGGTGAGTTATGAGCTTGGAGCATCTTTTTTGGATTGATTTAGAGATTTGCTGCTTGATCTGTTTAATGTTTTCTATGTTGCGAGCATGGTATAAGTTTTTCCATTCTAAGTTTGCCTCGCTGATCCAATCAGAAAGGAGCTGGTGAGTGGGTGGCAGCAGAGGTATTTGAAGCTGATATGATTGATTCAATGATATGATACCCGAGTTAAAGTGGTCTGGAATTGGTAGGTTCTGTTTGAGTACCTGTTTGATCTTCCGAATAGTGCTACTAAGTTTTTTGAGACTGATATGTAGGTGTGTTGCGGCAGCTGAGAAGGTGTGTTGGAAATTGCGTACACTAAACTTTTTGTTAGGAATATGTTGTATCGCAGCATTGATAATGCTGGTTTGGATTTTGTGCTATGTGGTCTCTAGGGATTCGGGAGTATCTGTTGTCAGTGGTGTGTTATGGGAAGTAAGGTTGCTTTTAATTTTGTTAGAGAAGTTTTCCCAGAGCGTATTGTCCATGACCTTGTAGTTGAAGACTCTTCTGCGGATTCAGGTTTTTTTGTCTTGGCTTAGTAGTAAGGGCGTATGGAAAGGACCATTTGGATATAAGGATTTTGTGATCGCTCTGAGTATTGGTGTGAGGGTCATCTATGGTGTATTCAGTAAGGTATGATATTATGGGGTGGTATACTCATATGTGGTCGATTTGGCTACTGTATCTTGAGCTGTGCCATGTATGGCTTTGGTTTTGTGAGTAGGATGCCAGATCATACATGTTGTTGTACGCGAGGAATTGGAGAAGTTTGTATTTGATTGAGCTGGAATGTATTTTGTCGGTAGAAGCATTGAAGTCCCCTAGAACAATAGGGAGTATGTTGCGTGATGTGGCCTGCTGTATCCAGTGGATAATGCAGTTTTGTGTATCGAGCCTGATGAAGGGCTGTCGCATGGGAGGTAAGTTGAGATAATTCAGAATTTTAAGTCATGTTTAAAGAAGATGTCGATAGCAATTGCGTAGCCTGGGTATGTAATAATGTTATGGATATGTGGAGTAAGCTCGTTGTTTATTATAAGTGCAGTTCCTGCTTTGGAGCCCTCTGTATAGGACCAAAAGTAAGTGTAGTGAGGAGTTTTGTGAGGTTTAGTAGTTAAGTATTCATCAGACTGTTTGGTTTCTGTGAGGCTAATAATGTTGAGATTGTTCTCAAGACAGTATTGCTCCCAGACTTGTTTTTTAAGATCTTGGTTAAGGCCATGGATGTTGTGTGTACAAATAGAGAGTGTGAGGGGGTTAGGTTGGTTAGTAGATTTGATTGAGGTAGTGCCAAAGTTTGTTTGTTGCACCATATTTGTGTTTCTCATTAGCTAGTTTAGCTTGTGTCCATTGGTGTTGTATTTTCTAATGCCTGGGAGGTGTGATTTTCAGCTGTGTCATCGTTGTCATTGTTTGGGTCCTTGAGTTCTTCCGATATCTGTGAGGTACTTGCAAATGACTGTACAGTACTAGGTGAGGCAGGCCTGATTTGTGTGTGTGTTTTGAATATGCTCCACTTAGGGGTAGGTAGGGGCAAGTCTAGTAAAAAGTCTGGAATAGAGTTAATCTTAAAGTGCAACTGGAAGGTTTTCATAGTAGGGGCTATATTTTGTTGTGATGTGATTGGAAGCGATAATTCAATATTTAGATCAGAGAGGATAGTTTGCAAATTGGATAAGTTATCAGGGAGCAGAAGTAGGTGTTTGGGGTGAGGTGAGTTTGCTAGTGGCTCCTCAGGGGGTTGGTAGGGATTTGGATCCACTCCTCTGGGAGTTTAGTAAAGTAGTAATGTTTTTGTAGTTCTTTAATGGCTTCTACTAAATCTTTTGGTGTTTCGATCAGAATTGGAATATTGAATTCTTCCATGATTTGGTCTATTTTGGGCAACATGGGCTTATCAGTAGGATTGGCCTGCATGATATATTCAGGCAAGGGGAGCCTGAATTTATAATAAGGTGTTATTTGTTTTAGAAATTTTCTAGCTTCCTGATCACTAGTGATTGGGAATGAAAACTGGNTTTGTATTAAAGGAGAGTGGAAGCTTTGTACTGAAATAGTCATTGGGCAAGAGCTTGAATGTGTAGTATTCTCTGAGTGTAGCAACCACTTCTGAGAGTGGGACGTCTGAAATAGCGGGGTTAAATGGGAAGAAGCTTCGGACTCTGGGGTTGAGCTCCTAGTAGATGGTGGGGAGAGGCTTTCTTTTAGGTGGCAAGTCAAAGTAAGTATCAGGGATCCGGTCATCTATTTTATAGTAGTCAGCAAGTTTTCTCTTGTGTTCAGGTATGTATGGTAAGGCTGCCCTGTACTTGATTGAAAAGTACTGGCGCAAACTAGGGGTTAGCTCTTTATAGTGTGAAGGAAGAGGAGGAGGTTTTACAAAGTATGCCTCTGGGAGTTCACTGAATTTGAAGATTTTCCTTAAGGCGTTGACCACTCCTTTGGTATGCGAACGCTGTTTGATAGGGAGTGCAAAGGGGAGGATTACTTTTATTTTCTTAGTAATTTGGTCTGGGTGCTTAGGAAGTGGGAGTAATCTCTTCTCAATAGCTTTTTGAATTTCTTTTTTAAGCATTTTGGGATCTTCAGTATTTTTGTCTTTGATTTGCAAGAAGCCTCATGCATATCGTATTAGCTCGTAGGTAGCTTTTATAGTGAGTTAAGCAACGTTGGTACTTGCGAGATATTGGCTGATTAGCATTTTTCTGAGCATTGAGTAAATAATGGTGCGTGTTTCCCAGTTGGTGAATGTAACTTCATTTTCCTTTTTGTATGTCTCAAAGGCATCGTTATATAAGCTTATGTACTCTTTATGGTGTGCCGGTTGGGTACTTTGGTTCCTGGTGAAGGTGGTGAAAAATCTTGTGTCCCTGTGGACGAATTTAAGACGGATTGCCTTAGGGAGTTTAGATTGTACAGGGCTTGTTGTCAGTTTGTATTTAGTGAACTTGTAGATTCCTTCTGGTGTTGTTTATGCTTCTGCGATAGTATCAAATGACCAGACTTCTGGATCGAAAGGTGTGTCATCTGGTGTTTCAAGTTTGCACTGTACGGTAGTTGCCCATTCCATGTGATCTATGATATCTGTATGTGGTATGTTCAGGTGTATTTTAGTAATCTGGCTATAGAGTGGTCTGCTACTGCTAGGGGTCTTCTCGAGCATGGTTTTAGATGCTTTGTTAGGAAGAGCAGTTTGTGGTGATATGACCTGCGAGCGTTTTTTGCTAGTATTTGCCGTAGTGGCTAGATGTGGCTGGGCAACAATGGTATTACTACTGGAAATGATAGGTGAAGTAATTTGCTTAGTGGGTGTTGATGTCGTGGTACTCCAATTTGATTGGTAGTTGCAATTGGTGGTAGCTGTATATCATCTAGGGCTGGAAAGTCTGAAAAAGCAATGTCTGTGCAAGCGGTGCTTGCAGGGTTGTGCTGTCAGGTATAGCACCTTTTAGTTGAATTTGCTTGTTTTCTTTGTAGCTTTCCACTGATTCGTTGTCAGTTTCTGGGTCAATAGTTGCACTATATGGGATTGCTAGGAGGTCATTGGTGCGTTTAGCTTTTGCGTATAGTTTCATAGCATTTAGTATGGTTGTAATAGTGTGACAAGATCACTGCTTTGGGACGTTTAGGGTAGTTTTGCAATAATGTTGACAAAACTGTCTCCTTGTGCTATAAGGTTGAATAGGACTGATTGGTCTGTGTTATCTTGTTTGCATAGCCAATGAGGTGGAAATTTAACCAAATTTGGGATCTTTCCTTGTTTGGTAATATTGGTATAGAAGATGAATTTGTCTTTGTATTCTGGTAGTGAGGGAACAGGGAAAAGAACGGAGAATGTGAGTTTGGGCTAGTCGTTGATAGTAATTTCTATGAACTCTTTAGCTGGTTCTGTTTCTAGCAAAGTGAGCCTTGCGTTGTGGAGTGTTTCTTTTGGCTGAGTCTGTTTGCGGGAAAATGGTAAAAAGTTAATAAATGAGGAGGAGCTGCTTGACGACATAGTTTCTGGTGCGAGTTTAGATGCGAGGGGATATTTAGGTATGGGGTTTTTTGTGTTTTTACTTAAAACTGAGGTGACAAAACGTTTTTTGTTATCTAGTATTAAGTGGTCCTTAGGACCGTTGTTGCCGGACGCCTAAAAAACTGACTTGTTGTCTATTTTAGATTTAATGATTGAATTTAGACCTTTTTGTAGAAAAGGCACCTCTTTTAAGTCGATATTTGGGTGCCAAACGACTTTACTTAGGGGCCGAGTATCAAGTTACTTAGTAAAGTTTCAGGATATTGTTGCAGGAAAATTTTTTCATTTGTTCTAGTTTTAGTAATAGGGATCTACAGGAAGAGTTGTTTTATTTGTCCCTCTAACCTGAATTTAATAAGAAGATAATTACTAATTTTTTAAAAAAAAACAAATTTATCTTTTTCAGGTTTTTTTTATAATTATTATGCTCAGCCTGGTAGTAGCATAGATTATTTCGTAAAATTTTTGACATAAAAAACTTGCTTTCCCAAGTTATATCTATCTTGTTTAGGCATGAGTAGTTCTTCTGTTATGCCAATATAAAGAACTTTAAAGGTTTAGCTTGAAGTTTGGGTTATACCAAATTTTTTAGTATTTAGATATTCATTATAATGAATTTCACAAGTCACAAAGCCATATCCTTGCTCGATAAAGTGTATAAAAAAAAAGATAAAACAATGAAAAAATTATCTTTATAAATATTAATGAAAAGGATCATTGCAAATTAATACAGTAAGTAATTATTTTATGGTCTCATAATCTGCATTATGAATTGATGTTTAGTAAAAATTGAAAAAAAACATTTTTCAATTCAGATTTGAAGTAAATTCAGAAATGACTCAGAACAATAATAGTATAGAATAATCCTTTTATTATGTAGCATTCAACTTGCGCTTTTTTTATTGTATTCTATACTATATAAAGTATTAAAAGAAAAATAAAATAAGTGCTTACTGTTCAAGTATATATTAATATATATATAATATAATAACTATTATTAAATACTTACAAAAACTGAAAGCCAGTATAAGTTTAAAGTATAATTGATTTATATCAATCTATTAAATAAATATAATAAGGGGAGTGACAAAAATCAGGTGATTTTTTAGGGGGGAGGGGTAAAAAAAGTTGAAATTATATATAAGAACCTGACTATTTATATATTAAGAAAGAGGAAGAAGAGGTAGGCCTCTGATAAAAAATAATCAGTTGATTAATAACATGGCCCTAAACAAATAAACTATTAAAATCATGTTCTTATTTAAATACATTAAATTTATGATATAGACAAGTTTTTATTTATTTATTTATTTTATTTTAATTATTTTTAACTATTTTTTGCTATTTTAATTATTTTTAGACATTTTTTTTATTTTAATTATTTTTAAATGTTTTTTTAATTTAATTATTTTTAAATATTTTTTATTTTAATTATTTTTAAATGTTTTATTAATTATTTTTAAATAATGTTTTTTTATTTTAGTTTATTTTTTGTTTTTATTTTATTACTAATTTTTATTTTTTTATATTTTACATGTTTTATTTTACTCTTTGACATGTTTCGCTGATATTTTAGTATAATTAGTATTGAGTACTATTTATGGCCTGTTAATTCATGATACTTAAAACTAAAATTCAATATCATGTGGTTACTTTGGGAGCACTACATGTGATTAGTTATACCAACTTATGGATAAAGCAGATGTAAACTTTGTTAGCCTATGTCAAAGAGTGACAGAGGATTTCTCTTCAAATCCCTCCCACCTAGCATCAATGGTAGGGATAAAATCAACCATTCAAGAAAAACAACAGAAAAGAGAGAAAAAGGAGATAAAAAAAGGGGGAAATAACTACAAAACCTAAATAAAAAAGTAGGGCAAAAAGGGGAGTTCTGGGACACTTTTTCGGTACCCTGGGTACTAAAATAGTCATCTTACCTTTTTTACATCTCTGTAAACCTATATTCTATATCAACTCTTTAGTACCTATATAAAAACCTGGGTACCAAAAATTATATAGCTAGAACTCACTATTTTTATATTTTATAATCAAATCAGATGACGACAAAGAATTAATCCCATCGTCATACCTGATATCATATACTATTCATCTATATATAAATCAAGGTACCAAAAATTAAGTATCTATTTTTCTTTTATAATACTTTTGATAATGTTTGCTAACATAATAGCTTCTAATATGGTCAGGACATCTACCACTTTTAGACCGAGTAGGTT
>QKWP01003571.1:0-11329 GCA_003550325.1 Gigaspora rosea | reverse complement strand
GTCTATAAAAAAAATCTTTACTTCTAATACAAGTCTTAATTTTTACAAGTAAATCATTAAAGTTGCAATAATGAAAGTTGTCATCCTTTATATAAACTACAATATTGTCTTAAGAACTATAGTTCTAAAACTAAAACTAAATAAGATCGCAGAAAAATTGTAATAAAATTTTTTAAAAAAATTTTTTCTTAAAATTATCTATTTTCAGCTTATATGTAACTATAATTTATTTTCTTATAATATAAAAACTAATTTTGCAAAAAAGTAATCCTTATTTTCAAATATAATTGTACAATGTTTTATTTAATTATTTTAGTATTTTAAAAAAGTAAATTAGAGCTAAAAAAGTGCAAAAACACAGGCAAATTTGCCTGTGTTCTACTACAATCTAAGGGATAGTATATATAGTAAAATATATTGTTCAATATAGTATAGTTGCACTCGGGTACAATGATTGAGACATGTAAATACCCGGGGTACACAGGTCCATATTTTACGGTATTTTACTATTTTTTGTAAGAATAAGCTAAACTATATTTTAATAAGATATAAAAATAGAGGTTTAAGTGCTATAGAGAAAAGAATCCAAAAGTTACAACTAACTATATAAATAGTAATGGCTTAGTAAACCAATTGAACTTAGTTAGTAGTATCTAAAAGTTGGTAAAATTATGAAGGTAGAAACAACTTATTATAATTATCTATAGATAATAAAAATATCTTTGTAATTTTGTATAACAATCATCTAGATTTGTAATAAAAAAATTTATAATACTATACTAATAAACTTTTGATAGTATTAATTAGTTGCTAATTCAAAACATATTGTTAGGGTAGTAACAGATATTACATAATATTTTAAAAGGAGAAGAGGTTTTTGATATCTTATATTAAATATAGAAGTTCATAATAATCAATCGAATTGTTCTTATATAGAGAGGAAAGGGATAAAAGGTATAGTAAAATAATATTACATAATATATATCACTACTCTTACTATACTTGATTTATATTGTCTGATAAGAGAGGTATCAAAAATCAGATAATTTTTTAAAGGAGAAAAAGGTAAAAAAAGTTAAATTATATATAAGGAACCTAATTAAATATATAGTTTAACCTCCATATGGTTACATTTTTAGAATAAAAAAAGTGGTAATTATATAGAGATGTAACTAATATAAAAAGAATTTTATATAATTACAATTATAATAAAATTATATTAAAAAAAATTGTAATTATATAGAAGTTTTAATAAATAAAAATTTTAAAATTTTGTTCTTTTAAATAATCAATTATAATTGCTACATATAAAAGTTAAAATTATACTAAGTAAATCGATAATAATGCTTTAAGTAATATTGTTTAGATAATAAAATTATATTTATTATATATAAAATTTTAAAATAATTTGAATAACAATTTATTATTACACTTTTACAAGTTATACTTAGGCAAAAAAAAATTAAAAAAATTAAAAATTTTTTTTTAACTTAAACAAAATTATAAAAATATATTAATAAAATTTTAGGGTAAATATAATTTAGTATTCCAACTATTTTATTAGATCATTATTATTAATTTGATTAATATTATTTTAATTTTTATATATAGCTATAATATATAATTATTTAAATAAAAAGTTTTTTATTTTTTTTTAAATAATTATATTATACATAGCTATATATAAAAGTCAAAATTATTATGCAAATTAATAACAATAATCTAAATAAAGTTGTTTAAGATAAAAAATTATATATATTTTAAAATTTAAAAATAATTTGAAGACCTGCGGGCTGATAGTGTAAGTGGTTACACTTCCAGGTCATCAAGCGTAAGGTTGCTAGTTCAAGCCCAACTAATGGACAAAAAAAAACTATACTCGATCACAAGACGGAAGGATGCTAGAACTGCGGTAGGAAAATTTAACCAGGACCCCGAAATATACATAGATAGATCAGATTAATTATAGGGGTAATAACAAAGAAAAGATCTGTAGAAAAAACTTCAAAAATAAACCAAAAATTACTATAAATAGAAAAGATTTGTATAAAAACCTCAAAAAGAAGCAAACTCATATCTGATCTATTTATATATATTTCGGGGTCCTATTTAACTACATTAATGCATGTATGCATGCTCCATAAGGAAAATCTCAGTAAAAATCCATTTGATAAACTTGAAGACCTCTGGTAGAAATTCGGTTGAAATCAAATACCTCTGGTGCAATTCTGGTTGAACTAGGATACCCCTCATCTGATGGATAGACAATTACTTTCAACGATGTCAATGGACAAACAGTTCCGGTTAAAGCCTTCAGTAGTAAATAGATCAGCTGATTAATTCTGGTTGGGTAAAATAGAATTAGATTACTAGTTATATAATAATATTATATATAATCAGATCTGTAGGGAACCTAACATTTAAGGAAGGCCTCAGTGAATTATAAGATTTAATAAAATTGATGCTACCCATATCCATTAGCGACCAAGCTGATAGTAAAATTCAAAAAAAAATAAAAAATAAAAAATAATTTGAATAAAATTTTATTAATATACTTTTATAATTTATGGTTAAGTTCAAAAATTTTTAATTTTTTTAGTTTTTTTTGCCTAAGTGTAACTTGTAATAAAATATTATTCAAATTATCTCAAAATTTTAATATATATATAATTCTGTCTTCTAAACATTGTTACTTAAAGTATTATTATCAATTTACTTAGTACAGTCAGACCTTTCTAAATGCACGTCATCGGGACCAGCTCTAGCACATGCGTTTAGAGAGGTATTGCATTTAGAAAGGTAAAAACTATAAATGTAATATTAGTTGGACCCAAGAAAGAATGTGCATTTAGAGAGATGTTGCATTTAGAGAAGTAGCATTTAGAGGGGTCTGACTGTACAATTTTAACTTTTATATATAGCAGTTATAATCAATTATTTAAAAAAAACAAAATTTATTTGTTAAAAAATAATAAAATAATTTATAAAAATATTTATAATAATGAAAGGGTGTTATTTTATAGCAACCCATGATTGATCAATTAAAATCAATCACATGATTCACATGATGACTGATACAATTGGTTGTCATGTGAATTATATAATCATTTTAATTGGTATCATATAAGAGAAACTAGGGTATTGTGATGAAGTTAAGGTTTCTACTATAAAAAATTTTTACTAACCCGTATAATCCTTTAAATATTTATATCTATTGATCAACATTGCATTCAAAAATAAGCCACAATAAAAAAAAAGCAAATGACAAATCAGAATTTATTAAACAATCATCATCACGTGCAATGCATTTTTAAATCTAAAATTTTGAGTGAAAGAGTATTCTGACAAATTCGATTTACATATAATTTTTAAGCCGATTTTTTTTTAGTATTAGATCTAGTCATTGCACCACCTTTTTTTTAAGCAGTGGTTTCTTTTTTTTTAGCTAGTGCCTTTTTCTTTTTTGCTACCGCTTCTTTTTTTTGGGCTGCCGCTTCTTTTCTTTGGGCTGCTGCTTCTTTTTTTTAAGCTGCAGCCTCTTTTTTCTTTTAATTTCTTTAGCTTTTCATTCTGCTTCCTCATTCAACTCATTTAACTGATACTAGCTTTCCTTTTTAGTTAAAAGCCATGCAAATGGAAGTGTCTTTTGCTTTTTTTTTAGGTAGAGTCGATATAGGTTCAGGTTGGCTTTTAGAACTCGTATGATCAGGTATCACTTGAGTTTGAACCTGAGGAACTGGATACTTGAGTGCTAAACATAATGCACATATCAGAGCTCTTGTAAGTTTCCAATTCCTCACTAAGTTTTTCACCCTGAGATCTCAACAAATCATTCTCGTTTTTTAATATAATATTTTCTTCATTAAAACTACTAACATTTAGATAAGTAAAACGAAGATGATTTGGTTGAGCAAGTACCGGTAATAGCAAAATTAAAGGTGGGTTAATGGTTTGTTAAATTGTTCAGTTAATAAAGAAGGGTTTAAACAATCGATACTAATTGCACTAGAATTAAATAGCCGTATGCCAGTGGTTCTGTAGGCATTGCAAATTGCTAGTGGTGTATAGGTCTTAACAAAAACGGGTCCAAGAATCTTGGCGAAAGTATGCTTAGTTACTATTTTACTGTTATTAGTATAATACTTTTCACATGCTTTACTATATTCTTTTTTTAACTTTGCGATCGGAATCTCAGACAGCTATAAAACATGCATCGTATGAGGTGGTAGAGCAAGGAGAAGGATATTATTTTGGCTCGACAAAAGTTTATTAATATGATTTTTGTGCCTGTTGAGTATTAATAGAACTGGTCGAATGGGTGGGATAAAATTTATAAAATAGTTTAGATACATTTGGAAAAGACCTTCACACATGTACCCAGTATCTGTAAACTCCATAATAGCTCTAGGAGGTGCACCATCTAATAGGCCAGAGATTGAACAAATACTTTTATAAATGAATAAAGGTGGTATGCATGAACCAGCAGCTAAAATCGTGGGTACTACTGAAATATGTTCATTATTATTTCTATGTGCGACTTTGTGAACTTGGTGTGTACCTTTTTTTGCAATAACTTTTCAGATTTTGGAATAAGGATGAAACCAGTTTCGTCTATATTCCAAATCTGTATAGTGGTAAGCGAATTTTTATTGATGATTTTGCCAAGTTTTTCAAAATAATTTTTTACAATTGTTGCATTGGCCTTTTGTGCTCGCGCTTCTGATAACTCTTGGGGAGTATGAAACGACAGCTCAGGGTAATCTCTCATGAAATGTACCCACCAATCATAACCCGGTCCATTATTATTAAAAGGGTGTGATCGCTTGTTTAATCTTAAGATTTCCATCACACAATAATTAACGCCAGATCTTGTTAGGCCAAATCCAAGCTTCTGTATGTTAATACAATAGCCTACAAGTTGTTCTTTCTCATGCTCTATAAGTATAGTTGGTGGGCCAATATAGTTAGAAGAGTTGCCATTTTTTATGGCATATCTAAAAGATGCCTCTGGGATTCCAAAACTTTTAGCAACACTATTGAACTTGGGCAAGAGTTAGAAGGGTATTTATTTATTTCATCAAGAGCCTCACAAATAGTGTTACGTCAATTAATGTAAGAGACTGAAGGCATATTTAATCTATTACGAAGTTATAATATGGTCTTTAAACCACAATGTTTGCTTTTACTAATAAAATATGAAAGTATAGACAGTATTTGCTTAATATAAATAGAAAGGTTTATACACGTAATTCCTTTATGAAATGTGCGAAATAAATATTGCAAAGGTTTAAATTTATTAGCCCATCCAAAAATGCGTTTAATTAATGAAGGCAAACAAAATTTTCAATTAAAATGAAATCCGATTAAAATAAAATCAGATTAAAATAAAATCCGATTAGGGGCATGCCATTTATAACGTGATATTTTTTACTTAGTAGCCACCCCTATCCATGTATGGTGTGATTACTTTACCTAATTCTAATTGATTAATATAATATATAAACGTGATCACTGCCCTAACTATGTATCTATGGTAAGAATCACGTGATAAATGGCATGCCCTTATAAAAAAAATCTAATTATAAAAAAAATTTAACCCACCAAAAAATAATTTTTTGTTTATAGTTTTTAGAGTTAAATTTTAAGGATAAAGATTAGTTTAGTGCAGAGTTTATATTAAACAAGATAAATGGGTTTTAAAACTAAATCGAAATCCATATTTTATTTTAATCCGATTTCTGACAATTAATTTTATAAATAGTGCTCGGGACATTATTTTGAGGCACACAATTTCCGGAGGTCTAAGAGTTTATTTTGATGAATATAAAAATATTGATTAAATTAGTTCTTAGTTCTGGAAATTGTACCTCGAATAATGGCTTTAGCGATGATATGGTAATTGTTACAAATTAAAGTAATTAACTAAATATGCAATGCAAGTTCAATTATAATCGTTTTTTTTGTTTTTTAGCTAAAAAGAGCCATGACATGTTATGACTAGTTTTTTTGCAGTACTCAAGTGCATGGGCTTCATTACAATGCATAGTTGTTAGTTTGTTATAATACCCTATTCATCATAATACTGCATTTTTTCGACCTTGTGTTCCTAATCAGGTACTAATCAGATAATTTTTATACTATTTGAATCTTCTAATTGAGAGGAGTCGAATGGTACTAAAATCGTCCGGTTTGAATCACTGGATCACATGATATTTCAAACTCGTCAGAATACCCTACTTCATTACAATACCCTAGTCTCCTTTATATTCTATATATTCAGAGCTAAAAGTATTTAAACTAGTATTGAAAAATTAGACAATTTTAGTTTTTGGATATAATGTCCAAACCTGTTCAAAACTTGTCCAAAACCAAAACTAAATTTAATTGTTTTTGAACAATTATTTTATATATAATAACTTTTATTAGCAATCAAATATTTTTTAATATAATTATACTATTTGTTTAAATAATATCAAGGAAAGAGAGTGTAGTTTAAAATTTTGGTCTATATTAAGCTTAATTTTGCAAAATTTTAATAATATTCTAGATATTATTTCAATATTTAGATCAATATCTTTAAATATAATATCTAAGATTTTTATAATATAGAAATAATCAAAATATGCTTTAGTAAAACTAAAAAATTGCTATATAACAAATTGTAATATTAGGTAAAGTTAATAAAATAGAACAAATTTACTAAATAATTTGTTTTATTTTTATTAACTTCTTCTATATATTATTTGTAACAGCTTAGCATAAGAATTATATTAGATATTAATATACATATTATTTTAATCAATAATACTTAGTATTACTATTAATTTTATATTAATTTTTTAATTTTACTATAAGGGCAGTGTCATTAATCACCTGATTATTTTTTATCAGAGGTCTACCTCCCCACCCTCTTCCTTAATATATAAATAGTCAGGTTCTTATATATAATTTCAACTTTTTTTACCTCCCTCCCCCCCCTAAAAAATCACCTGATTTTTGTTACTCCCCTAACATGTTTTAATTAATAATGCCTATATATATTGTCTTATATTTTTATATTATATAAATATAAAACTTATATTAATTTTTATTTAGACAATACAACTAAAATTTACTAGTTTACATAATATTTAAAAAATTTTTAGACCCAGCCACCTAGAGGTTTCTTTTATATATGTAAAAAATTTTATAAGTAATAGCCAAATTAGTCATGTGCTCTGCACAATCAAGTAAAATTCGATTTTTGAGTTTTTGATTTCGGACAATCAAAAATATAGTAATAAAAATAAATTTTGATCAAAAACTCAAAAATCAAGTTTAGATTAACTACCCCATTAGCGAATTATATATAAGTAATCTTACGTAAGATATTATAGCCTGTAATATTACAAAAATCTTATGATCAATATGGTAGATTATGCAATATTTATACTATATTACAGTAATATTATGGTTATTATTTAATGCAAATTACCCCTACAGGTGTCGCGTACTCATGCAAATCAATAAACTAATGCGCGCAAGAGGTAATATTTGATATTTTCGCATTTTTTTACAATATTTTGCAAATTTTCGCAAATTTTCAAAATTTTTTAAAAAATAAATAAACGATATACATATTCACATAATCATGCTTTTTTACAGGTTTTCGCAATATTTCGCATGGTTTCGCAATTTAATATAAAATTTTATATTTTTTTATTTATTATTATATTTTAATTATATTTAAAAATTTTTAAACAATAATACATATTTTATTATATATTATATTTTAATTATTATACATTCTATACAGTATTATTTTTATATTATTACATATTATTTTAAATACTTTTGTACTTCGTCGCATCTAATTTTATTACTATATACAAAAAACTAGCCCTATACACTTATTTTCGCTTATTCCACAGTTAGCTATTATCTTTGCTTTTTTGTTTTTTATCATCACTTTGACTACTTCTTTTATTTTGGCTATAAAAACGTTTCGCTCTCTTTTTTAAATACTTAAAGTGAAAAAAAATAAAAAAATTTCTCAGAAGTATTGGTATTCTTGCAAATCGCCAAAGAAATCTAGTATATTCTTGCAAAGTGCCAAAGAAAGTGCCAGAAAAGTCGCAAAGTGTCGAAGAAGTCAGGAATAAATAAAATAAAATAAAAATTAAAAAAATAAGTAAAAAAAAATTGAAAAAACAAAAGTCTAATAAAAAAAATAAATGAAGTCCAAATCTTCATTTCTCTGAAGTAAGAGTTCACGTTCTTGCAAATTCTGAAATTGCAAAAGCTTCTTGCAAAATGCCAAAAAAGTCGCGAAGAGCCGAAAAGTCTGGGTTGGTTTTCTTGCAAAGTGCTAGGAGTAAAGGTTCTGTTCTTGCAAAGTGCTGAAATAAAATAAATTAATAAAAAATTTTTAAAAATAAACCAAAAAAAAACAAAAACAAAAACATGAAACGAAAAAATAAATGAAGCGAAGCCTTGCAAGAACTTGCAAAAACTTGCAAAAACTTGTGAAAACTTGCAAAAAGTTGTGACCATTTCACTAAAGAAGCGTTTCTGAAAATTTAGAGAGTGTTCTTGAAAGTGTTAGAAGTCGTAGTTAGCATGCACAAGGTTTCGAAAGGTGTTTGTTTTTCTTGTAAAGTGCTGAAATAAAAATAAAATAAAAAAATAATAAATAATAAATAAAAAAAAATGAAAAAAAAACAAATGAAAACAAAAAAAACGAAACAAAAACAAAAAATGAAATGAAAATAAAAAACAAAATAAAAACAAAAAAGCGAAAAAAAACAAAATAGAAGATCTAATTATAAACAAAAGATCTAATCTAATCTTGTAGAACTATTTCGAAATATTTTGAAAAATCAGTCTAATGCACGATCCAGGTTACAGATCTACTGATCCAGCTTGGTTTCCTAGTCCTAAAATATTTTGAAAGGGTTCAAAATATTTCGTAATATATTTTGAAAGGGTTTAAAATATTTTGTAATATATTTCGAAATATTTCGAAATTACTTTCATAATATTTCGAAATATTGATATTTTGAAATATTTCGAAATATATTATGTAATATTTTGCTTATATTACGGTTTGTAAGATTTTACGTAAGATTATGCTATTATAAATTTGCTAATGCCACTATAAAAACTACCAACTAATTAGTTAGCAAAAGTAAAGCTAAATTTAGATTTGCTTTTATGAAAATAGTTTATTCACACAGATATATATTTTCATATATACTTATGCCAATAAACTTGTAAGAAAGCACAATTTTAAAATTATTAAAGAGATGGATTTGCGACTGTATATGCAGCAGAGTGGTTTGATAAAAGTAAACTTTAAACAAAACTATTGTGCTTAAATTGCTCTATGAATCAAATAATTAACATGAAGAATTTATAAAAGAGGTAATTTTTGAGTGTGGCGACTTAGAGAAGTTGCCAAGTTGTCACCCCCAAGCGGCAGGTTGAGAGTTCAAATCCCACTGGTGACGATAATGAAAAAGAGACCTGTGTTTGGTAACTGTGGCTCAGATTGGTTGGGTATGAAACCTGTAACCTTGGTCCTACCATTGTGAATGGGAGCTTTCGGGTGCAATAGTGTTTGTTACACCGCAAATCTAGGGAACCAGAAAAACAGAAACCCGTTTGGCAAGTCCCAAGTAAGGAGGTAGAGAAGATCTAATAAGTGCTACCAAAATAAGATTGTACTGGGGTCGGAACGAACCTTATAAGGGCAATATAGGTAACGATGTGGCCTTGGCGCAAGTTATTGAAGACCACGATAGTTATATGACGTGGGACATATTCTTGTAAGTGGCTGGCAATTTCTACGAGGGTAAAGTAGCCCTAAGGTCGGTAGTTATTGTGAATAATCCTAGAAAAGCCATAATATATATTGGCTTATAGGTAAGATAGTAATAGGAGAAGCATGGGTCAGAGAGTTTAAATAGGCAGGTCCCGTAGTTGGTCTGCAGGTATGACAGCTAGTGTAGAACCTTCAGGCGGACTACTTAAATTAGGCACCAAAAGTGCATATGTGGCTAGTTGTACACTTATTCATGTAACAAATATTACAAATATTTAATAAAACCATCAGCCAAAGTAGACGGCCATTAAAAAAAAAAAAAAGGTAATTTTTATTAAATAATTTTATTAATTTTAGTATATCACTTATAATTTTAATAAATTTTTTTTAATAAATAGTTAAAGCATATTGTGATATTAGACTTAATGATTTAATATTTTTCAGTATATTAGTTATCTAAAAATAAAGCTACAGGAAATTATATTCTTGTTATAGATTATGTACAATATGGTATTTTGTATCAAAATTTACATACTATTTCAAAAATAAATTGAAAAGATAAATTAAATCTATTGCAATGTATTTCATTAGATCTTTAAATAATTTATTCTCATGATCGATCTTATGTATTTATCAGAGTTTACATAGTGGAAATATATTGTTAAATAACTTAAAAATGCATATATTATACAGGAAAATCAGCTAGTTGCAGTAGCATGCAGGCTTGAAATACTTACCCAATATGGTAGAGGCAGTTGCATGGCTTAAGATATGAACTCCCGAGAAGTACGCAGCATAAAGCGGGTGGCAATCAATTAATCGACAATCACTTCACTGACATAACATTTTACCGACAATTATTCACCGACAAGTTCATTTTACCGACAGTTTATTTCACTGAAGCTCATTTCACTGACAAAGTAATTCTGGTCATTGTCGTTAGGGTCAGGGTAGAAGTAGAAAGAATTAGGCCTAAAGTTAGTATGCTTTTTGAAAAAAAACTTGTCAGTGAAATGAACTTCGGTGAAACAAACTATCAGTAAAATGAACGTGTCGGTGAGTATTTGTCGGTAAAATGTTATGTCGGTGAAGTGATTGTTGGCGAAATAATATGAACCCGCATAAAGCGCCTACCTGGCAACTGACACCAAATTGGAAGTGATGATACTAGGTAGTGTAGGTAAAGTGGCGGACATGTAAAAACCAATTGTTGGTTGAAAAGGGATGTACAAAACCAGATCAGCTATATAAATGGCATATTAGCTGATTTGCAAAGTACCCCAAATTTTTGTAACCCCAAATTTGCGATCATCCAATCAAATCAATGAATTTTACATAATCAATTTTATTATTGACAAAGTAGTCATATAAAACTTCCAATAAGTCACATAATAACCTATCATGAAACTTTGTCAGATAGTCGCCCTTAAGTTCAACTTTTCTGATCAAAAAATATTTTTACCTGATCAAAAAATACTGCAGACATAGCTTATAACAACAATAAAAAACAGATCTTGTTGAAATGAA
>QKWP01003569.1:0-19264 GCA_003550325.1 Gigaspora rosea | reverse complement strand
ATTTATAAGAATAATTATGAAAAGTTATAAAGCTATGAAGTAATAATCAATGATATAATTATAAAATAATGTAATAAATTTTGTTACTGAATAGTGTGCTTTTAATTAATACTTATTTTTTATATTTATTTAGTTATCAAAAATTTGTATAATAAAATAAACTGCAAAACTTTATTAAAACAAATTGAAGGGTTTTTATTTTTTTTATCACATAAAAATCTTATTATTTTGTTTTATATTTATTTTTGAAATACATTACTTAAATTTACTTTCAATTTTTAGATGATGTGCTTTAACCATCACATTTATTCCCTACTATACACGCTTTTCAATATCATATCTAATCTAATTATTTTGTATTACTACAAGTAAAGGCGAAAGAACCAAATTAAGTATACAGATGGTAGAGCAAAAATAAAAATGGGAATTTAATAATGCATAGCTAAAATAAGGCACTGGATAAAGAAATAATACAAAATAGATAAGGCAATACAAATAAACTTTACTGGTTTTCATATCCGGCCAGGTCAGAAAATTGCATAATGTCACAGTAAGTCCATTAACACTATACTCTAGGTAATATCTTTTTTTTTGGAACCATAATAGTTACCGATTGAGATAGCTCAAGATCGATCATTTTTTTTGTATCAATTAATTGATAACTGTTACCCGGATCGAAAAATAGAGACCCGGGTTATGACTCTGGTCAATGATGATTTAAAATTTTAAGATAAGTTTCTGATTTACTCGAATAAAGTCTTTCAGCATTACACTGCTTACTTCCTTTATTTTTTTAAGTAAAATCGAAGGGAACTTCTTTACATGTATCTTTTATTGAAGTTAAATTCATTTGTTTATATACATTTGAATTTAATATACAACACATTAATGTGTTGTTTGGCATGTTAATACACTAGGTGCTATTTAACGATGGTACTACTATGTTGACGTGCTATCTGAACTTCCATAATTTTTATCCCTTAACATGTCAATCATTAAGTTTAGACTAACATTTAATAAAATAGATCTATTACAGTACTAAACAAAAAACACAACGGGCAAACTATAATTTGAACAGTAATTCCTGTCGTACTAAGCATTATTTTTTGCATGTAGTTAAATATATAGAAGATTCCTGGTTTCATATTGATCATCGGGAATCTCTAATCTACTAATTTATATTTTTAACTAAGATTCCTAGCAAGTTAGGTTTTTTTTTTATGTCGAGTATCTTTTTTTTAATTCTTCAAAACTTTAATTTGATCAAAAGTTTTTTAAATTCTTGTGCTTAAGATCAGGCGATTTAATCAATCAGTTTTTTTTTTAATTCTTAAGCTTTGAGTAATGCTTTGGGCCAGGAACTTCTAAATTCTTGTACCGCTTTGACTAATAACTTTAATTAGGTCAGTATTTTTTTAATTCTTAGTTTTTCTTTTGATTTTTTTGCATTTTGGGTCAGGAACTTCACTAATTGAATTTTTTAAATTATCAATTGAATAAAATTTTGACCAAAGATTTTGACTAGACAAAAATTCTTACATTTTGTATCAGGAACTGTAATTATGTCAGATAATTATATTTGTGATTAATGTTTTGTTTGTTTTATATTAATTTTAATTAATATTACCAGTTCATAGATAAAAGATTAAGCATTATTGAAAGTAATGTTAATGCTTATATTACTGCAATTTTTGACAGAAATTTTTAGAAGATTCAATTTTTTCAATTAATCATCTTCAGATGTATCAGATTTTTTATTTCGCTTATTTGGTGTTAAATCAGAGGCATTTAAAAGTAAATCAGATGCCTTGGAAAATCCTAAGATAAAACATGTATAAATATATATATATCACAATTTTTAATAAATAATGTGACCAAATATCATTATTACCAATTTGATTATTATAAACAGAGGTAGAATCGTTTAGTGCTAAGAGTTCTAGTTTAAATAAATATTAAGCATGTAAATTACTACCAAACAACAATAAAGTGTATAAATATAAGTTAAATATAAATTACCTGTTTCTTCAACAGGAATCAATATGATATATTGTCCAATTTGCGCTTTAGAGATTGATATTGGTAAGCAGATACACTAGCGATTGTTTTATGTTGAGAAAAAAATCATTTGTTCATCAAGTGTTATGCTAGATTCTACAAGACAGTAAATACCTGTTAATAAGAATTAACTGCCGTTTTAGTAAAATTCTCATGTTAGTTTTTAAAATTCTTACAGTGCGGCAGTAGGTAGTTATAGCGCTTTGCAAAAAAGTGTGACCCTGTGATTTTTACAGTGATGAAATCTTTATAAACTTTAGACATTGGTGCAGTGTTTAGATGAATGCCTTTAAGAAAATAGATTATATTAGTCATATGTCATTATTGAATAATTTGTATTGGTAGTTAATGTTACAAATGTGTTATAAAGATATTATTATCTTGATGAGTAGATGGATCATCCTCTCGCCAGTTTTGCATATACTCGAAAAATTTTTTTGCTCTTCTCTTCTCAAACATTCCCATCAAATCGCTACGAAGAGCCTCCATTTCACTAGCAGGAACTTTAGAGATTTGTCCCTCACGATATACATAAGAACCAGAAATTTGTTTCAATTCAAGGTAACGTGTAACATCAGTATGTATAAGAATTCTGACAAGCTCCCCATTTGCCATCATGAATTTGAGAATAAGATCAATATTATAATCATGATCACGTCCCAATTCGCTAGGTGGTTCTTGTCCATTACGGAATTTTCAATAAAGCTATATTAAAAAATAGTTTATATAAGGACAAACTGAGGCTTAATCGTCCAAGAGTAAACATATTCAAAAAAAAATTAATCTCTTTTAATGCACGTATCAATAAAGGGAAGATTTGATTAAATTACAATAAAAAATTGTCTTTACATATATTATAATCATTATATTTAACGGTAATAAGTCAAATTATAGACTTTTTAAATATTTCTCGATAAAGTTTATCAGACATTATGTAATGAGTTTTAACCTGCGTTAAGTTTAAACTGGCACTTTCACTACCATAATAATCGTTTCAATCCATATGAAGGACCTTCTTTACTTTAACAGACAGTAAACCAGAGAGAATATATTCAGTTAGGCCAGTTCCTAGAACGATAACATCATACTCTTTATCCTACAATATAAAAAGAAGAAAAGTTAATACAAAATCTTCAAATTAAAGTTGCTGTTAAATGAAGCTAAGAAGACCATAATATGAACAGATCATCCATTAAACATACCATAGTTAACAAAAAAAAGAAAAAAAGAGGACTAATTTGTAGGAATTAGGAATTAAAAAGCATAGAGGAGTGTATCTAGTAGCACAATTCTAAAAAAAAAATAAAAATAAAAATAATATAAATTAATAAATAAATGTTGTTTAAATCAACCATTAAATATTTTAAATGAATAAAAGTACCTGTTCAATTGTGGCTATATCTGAAAGCCTTTCATTCTCAAACACATTCATACATTCTTGTGCAATATTCAAATGGACCGAATACTTTATTAACAAATGATGAGTTAGTTTAAAATCAATATAATAATAAGATAATAATAATATAACTAGAAACAAAGCAAAATCTTGCAGAGGAACATGTTTTAGTTATCGAAAATACTTGTATTGTGGAATTGACTTACTTTAATAGTTCTAAATAATTCACCGGAAAAGGTTGATTTTTAGAAATTGATAAAATATTTGGTCAATAGTCAATAAACGGGTTAAATTTAGTGTGGTATATAGTGATGCCACCAAAATTGATTTTTGAAAAAGGCCTATTTCGTCTTCATTAAAGAAAATTAAAATTTTTTATAAGGAAGAGCAAATAAAATTTATATAAATATGTTCCTTATAATTTCATCTATTTAAAAAAAGTATCAAATAATTTCGTCTTTTAAGTAAAATGGATCAAAAACAATTTCGGTTTCAAATTTTAATTTCAGGGTTTAGAACCCGAAATGCTTTTGTTCTCATGTATATGGTATAATAAACTCTGGCAAGGTCAAACGAGCCTAAAATAGGAATTTAGAACAAAAAGAATTAGTAGTTTAATAAAAATAAAGAATTGGGAGTAGAGCATTATAATGTGAGATCTAGGTTCGGGTCTTTTTAAAGCGGCTTGTTACGAGAGTTCATTGCATTACGTACCGGGATACAAGCAAAAAAACCCAGGCTAACTCAATCTGTACCCGGAGAGAGTTTAAAGCGTTACGGGTTATATTAAGAAAAATGAGCAAATATAAAGAAAGTACTTGAATAATTATTAAAAAGGAACGAAGTTTAATATAGTTGCACAAATGTAATTAATAATAAAGCAGGTTTTTATAACAAAGCAGGTTTTATCATTCTACTGCTTTAAAAAGTAGTGCTATGATATAATATGTTTGTTTTTTTTTTGATTTTTTTTTTGACTTTTTAATTACATGACACACGTGCGGACAGACAAAAATTTCAAAGGTGCACTTTTGATAAAATTTCTATAAAATGTACAAAGATGCATCAGAAAAGATATGTTTTTTGGGCAAAATGCATCAAAAACGTAACTTTTGTATCACCTTGCATAGAAACTTAGGGACCATCGCTACGCTCCGGCCAATAATTTTAGGTCAGAAAGAAAATTAATACGAATCAAATGAAAATATCAATACTAAGTTATAGATAAAACTATCGAAACTATAGATTAAACAACCAATCAATCTTCGGTCAATTTTTCTTTTATGACAAATACTATATTGTCTAATTTACCTGTTAGTAACAATAATAAAATAGTTGAAATAGAAGCTCCTGTAACAATAGAAGTTCCTGTAACTAGGGTTGCATTGGTCCCGCAAAAGACCGGACCTGTACCGGTCACAAACTGGGACTGATATGGACCAAGGACCATTGCAAGGACCAGTTCGGGACCGGTCCTTGCAACGGTCCTTATAATAAATTACTACATAATTTATATCATCAAAATTTGCAGACCAATTTATATCGATAGTAATCACCTGATTATCATCGATATATGGGTGTCTTCAATTAAAAGGGCACATTTTTACATTTTTTGAAAAATGAGTTTTCGTTAGATTCATATAAATTTTGACATGATTGACTTTTTTTAATTATAAATGAAAGTCGATTTACATAATAAAAAATCAAGATAATGTAAAAAGAAAAATGACATGAGGTTGCGTAGAGCCAACACGTCATGAATTTACCCGATAGTCACCTGCCGTCTTTAACCAATCAATATCATGAAATTTGATTGATCCCGGATCAGTCCGAAATCAAAACAAATAATTAAACTCAAATATCTCAAAATAAAATATATGTAAAAATGGGCCCTTTTAATTGAAGACACCCCATATAACCCCACTATTGATTAAAAACGATAGTGATAGATAATGGAATATAATAAAAATTCGCAAATTTTAGCTAAATTTTAAAACTGATTTTCTCGATAACTAATAATTATAATTAACTCAAATTTATATTGTAAATCAGTGTTGGCACTAGAAGGTCACTAGAAGCTCACTGGAAGGCCACTAGAAGAAAATTAATAGTGTTACTGGAACATTAAGTTCTAGTGACATTCCAGTGGCACTATTTATTTTCTTCTAGTGGCCTTCTAGTGGACTTCTAGTGCCAACACTACTGTAAATAGTATCGATATCAGACTATAACATATTAAAATTTCAGCAAATTTGACCTGGTAGTTCTTGAGTAATTGCTTGCATACAATAGATGATTTTTTTAAAAAATTGACAATCGTATACAAGCAATTACTAAGAACTACCAGGTCAAATTTGCTGAAATTTTAGTATGTTATAGTCTGATATCGATACTATTTATAGTAAAAATTTGAGTCAATTATAATTATTAGTTATTGAGAAAATCAGTTTTAAAATTTAGCTAAAATTTACGAAGTTTTATTTATTGAATTTTTATATTATTGATTATTACCAATTAAAATCGATATATATCAATAATCAATTATAATAAATTAGTGTTAGTGATCGATTAATAACCCCTCAAATGATTATAATCGATTAAAATTAGCTGTGTATTGTTTATTACTTGTTTTATCTTGGCCATGTATTATTTATTACTTGTTTTATCTGTTAGCTTTTGTATTGTTTATTACTTGTTTTATCTTGGCTGTATATTATTTATTACTGTTTTATTTGTTAGCCTTTGTATTGTTTATTACTTGTTTTATCTTGGCCGTGTATTATTTATTATTTGTTTTATCTGTTAGCCTTTACTTATTTATTCATAATCTCATTATTGGTAATGCAAGTGCTATTTTTAATTAGATATGACGTAGAGTAGCACTTTTAAATTAGATATGACGTAGAGTAGCACTTTATAATGTGTTAGACAAACATGATGGTTCATGAAAGGGTGCAATAATTGGAAAGTGTTTTTGTGTAATTAGAGGATGATAATTATGTAAAATAAAATATGGGAATAGTTGTCCTGAGATGAAATTTGTATAAGCGTGAAATGTATAAAAGACCTTACAATTCGATTCATTTTTACAAATAATAAAAATTCAAATTGAAAAACTTATATTCACATAAATACAAATTGTTAACTGTGCTATAACTTTTGTAGTATTATCCTTATTTATCCTATATTTTTAAATTATAATCCAAGCTGTCTCTTTGATTTCATACTGCATTCCTAAAAATGAGTTTTTCTCAAGAAAGTGAATACAGAGATGCTAGTCAAGATCTCTCTGATACTGAAGATAAAACTAGTAATGATTCTACATCATGCAATCAAAGTGAACAAGAATCGCAAGACGCATCTTGTAAGCCAGGCTTATCTGATAACCGTGAATCACCTGTATGGTTGTACTTCAATAAAGAGATAGAGGGTAAACTTGGTATACCTATTTGTAAAATATGTAAGACTGAGTTTCAAAATCAAGTTTCAACTTCAACGTTAGCACATTATTTAATTATACACAACATAGTAGCATTAAATGAAAAAAAAGCCTTTAAATCTAAACCCCATCCGAAAATTGAACAACAAGAGTGAACCAATTTGGTTGTAAGATGGATTATTTCTGATTTGCTGCCATTTCATGTTGTTGAAGGAGAAAAATGGCATAACATGATTTCAAAATTCGATCCACGATACCAATTTCCTAGTAGAAATACAATAAAAAATTGAATAACAGAAATGTTTTAAAATAAACAAGAAGAAGTTAAAGTAACATTGAATAAGATTCCAGAAAAAGTAGCATTTACTTCAGATATGTGGGCATAATCAAATGGTACATCATTTCTAAGCCTTTTGATACATTATGTTGATCAATTTTGGAAATTGAAAATTTTCTTCTTGACATTATTCCTATAAAAGAACGGCATATAGGGGTTAATATTACCAATGCAATAGTGAATACCTTAGAAGAATATTATATAGCTGAAAAAAGTTTGGCTTTAACTACTAATAATGCATCATCAATGGTTTTATGTAGTACACTTCTAAAAGAAAATCTTCAAGAACTTAATAATAGTGATTTTTCTTACTATTGTTATGCAGCCCATGTGTTAAACTTGGCTATTTATCGTGGAATCAATTTGGTTGATGAATCAGTAATTAAAGTGGATCATTGATGTTTTACATCAAAGCATCGCAACCTACGATCAATAATTTAAAAAAATTATGTGATTTAAAAAGTATTAACTATTTAGCACCTGAGCTAGATGTTAAGACCAAATGGAATTCTACTTATTATATATTGGAAAATGGAAAAAATAGAACCTGCCCTGAATATGCTTGCAGCTGATGATGAAGATCTTAAAGAAAAATATCCAGATGAAAGTGACCATGTAGATATTAATGTAAGTTTTAAAATAAATAAAGAGATTTATTTTATAGCGCTATAGCATTGTAGCGCTATAGCACTACAGTGCTATAGTACTATTAATAAAATTTATTAAATTTTTTATATTTATTTATATTTAGTATTTATATATAACAATATATATAATATGTAGTATATATAGTATAAATACCAAAACGTCTCAATCATGTGACACCACACAAAAATTAAGCTACCTGTTATCGGGGAGAGTCTCCAGACACCTACTATACATGTGATATTTGTATCTACCAAATATCGATATATAATAAAAAACTCTAGTACAACTAGGTAGGTGCAAAATCGGTAGGTGTCCTCTATTATCGCCATCAAAATTCACTTCTACATGATTAAGAAACTATCTTTCATGGACTAACAAAAAGTTTTCCTTGAGCGATTTTATTATATAATATCTAAACCCAGATCCTAAACTAGCCACTTACCCTAACCCTATTCTAACATAAACAATTTTTGCATAGGTCATATATAACAATAAATAAATAAATTATATTACCAATTCGTAGGGTTCCACAAATTTGATTTGATTTTCAAATATTTGAATCAAATATTTGATCAAATTCAAATTCAAATTTGACTATATTTGATTTGATCAAATCCAAATATTGCCAAATTTGATTTGATTTGACAAATATTTGATTTGATTTGAAAATTACTATTAAAATTCAAATTCAAATCAAATTCAAATTCAAATATTTGAGTCAAATCAAATTCAAATCAGGGTCAATTTGATTTGATTAAATTCAAATTGATCCAATATTTGATTTGATTTAAATTTGAGGAACCCTACCAATTCGTTTATCTAACTCTAGTATGAATTCTAATTCATGATTTAGATTATACATAACCAAATTTAAGAAATTTGCTAAGCGAATTCTATTATTACTAACCCTATCTATATGCCTTTCTAACCCTAACATGAACTTTAATTTTAACCTTAACTAATTTGCTAAGCAAATTCTATTATTACTAACACTATCTATATGTCTTTCTTATTATTAACACTATCTATATGCCTTTCTAACCCTAACATGAATTCTAATTTTAATCTTAACTTTTAATTCTAATACAAGTGTTCTCTGGAAAAGAACTTTATAATTAGCACATAAAAATTTTATTTGTAAGATAATAACTGATATACTTAGGAATCTATAAAAACTTGAGATATACATACGACCTGATATCCCTATCTATATTTTCTAACCCTAACATAAACTATAATTCTAAACTTAACTTTTCGACCTGCACAATCTGAATTTGGACTGTGCTCAATGACTTGATAGAGTAAATAGAGTCGATAAAGTAGATGGCGAAAGAATCGATAAACTCCAGAGAATCGATCGAATTGATTTTTAGTTTGTAATTAAAAGCATATAAGGGCCTTAAGCTCATTAAAAGAAAGGACAGTTCAGTACAGTTCGGTACGAGTTGGACTTTGTTAGTCTCAACCTTCGAAATTAGAATAAAAGTGTTAGCTCTAGAATCTATTATTACTATCTTCCGTTTGTACTCATTTTCTTTTATAATAAAAAAAATAATCAAAATATATACTTATTTGATCCCACAAGACAAACCTATCATCCTTGACAATCGTTCGTCGTATTAATTTTCTTGTCCACATGACCATCAATAGAATCCATATCATTATTAATAAAATAAGAGTGAAGTAAAAAGAGAATTGATACCCAATTTCTCTATCGTATTTATAAAAAACTATATCTGATTAAAGCATTGATTGCCTTATATATTGAACAATAACTGCCTGTGATCAAAGCTTAGTTAATAACTATTGCCTGTGATTCCATATTGATCGATCATTGATTCCTGTGACTTTATATTATTATACCACATTTCCTGCCATCAGAATTTAGATTATCTACGCAATTGTCACGATTTCAGAACTATTTGATCTTGTGATCATTGTCAACGAACCCTGATCGAAAGTAGACCTTCGAATCCTATAAGTTACAATAAAAGAAAGACTTTGAGAATTCGTAGCGACTAAATACTCCAGAATAAGAATAGTAAGAAAAATTAAAATCGATATACTTAACTTTGCCGTAACAGGACTCTCTAAACCTTGAAACCCAGACCAAAGTCTTTCCACGTCTCTTTCTGCCTGCCAATTCCAGGTTTAGAAGTCTTGAATTTTAGTTGTATAGTATTTTAGTTAAATACTAAGGTTGTTAGTATAGTTCGAACAACCTAGTCCCAACAAATGGAATTTTCTAGCGGCCAAATCTGAAATTTACATAATGCAGCCAAATTTGATATTTTCATTATATGCAGCCAAATTGATATTTTCATTATATGCGGCCAAATTTGATATTTTCATTAATATATGGCCAAATTGGCACATGCTCATTTACCAAATTACTTTAATTGATAGTCACGTGGAGATCGTCTGTAGTGTAACGTGATGCAAATCATATGTAAAAATCACTATAGTGTGAATGTGGCATGCATACATATAAAAATATTTCTACTAAGTTAACGACACATGCCCACTAATTGAAAGTTGTAGAGCTCGCCGAGACGCATCTAACAGTGGTTAGATCATCCAAATCGGCCCAGTGGATGGCAAGATATCGTTGAAAAACGATTGGACGACTATATAAAGTCTATGTAATTTACATTAGAGATTTTATATAGTCGTCCAATCGTTTTTGACGATATCTTGCCATCCACTGGGCCGATTTGGATGATCTAACCACCGTTAGATGCGTCTCGACCAGCTCTACAACTTTCAATTAGTGGGAATGTGTCATTAACTTAGTCAAAAATATTTTTATATGCATGCACGCCACATTCACACTATAGTGATATATAGGGCGGCAAAATTTAGTATATATAAGGTGGCCAAATTTAGTAAATATAGGGCGGCCAAATTTAGTATACATAGGGCGGCCAAATTGCTTGTTTTTATAATATATATAGGGCGGCCAATTTCATATTTAATTATAAAAATACTATAACTTCAACCTGCTATAACTTTTTATAAATAGATTTAAAAAAAATTAAAAACCATGGAAGTGTTTAGCTTGTTTTGATTTAACATTTTAGGATAGTATTTTTTGATTAATATTTTTTTGAAGAGGATTAGCAATTTGAATGTCATCAGTTTTTATTTGTTGGGACAGGACCCCGAAATATATATAGATAGGTCAGGTATGAGTTTGCTTATTTTTGAGGTTTTTTATGCAGTTCTTTTCCATTTATAGTAATTTTTTGCTTATTTTTGAAGTTTTTTTGCAGATCTTTCTTTTTTTAGTAACCCTATAATTAACCTGACCTATTTATGTATATTTCGGGGTCCTGTTGGGACTAGGTTGTTTGCACCGTAGTAATAATAAGAAACCCTAGTAATTTAGACTTTCACAACGTATCTGATACCCGATATAGTAGTTTAATGAAAATGGTTATGCAAAAGTAGTCAAGTGAAGGTGTTTACGCGAAATAGTCAGTCAAGCAAAAGTGATCGGGTGAAAATAGCAAAACTAGCCAAACAAAAGTAAATAAAAATTTTAATATTATAATATTAATTTATTAAACTATTTTATTTTTACATCATATGAGATAAGAGTCGCATCACAGTGCTATAGCACTATAATGCTATAGCGCTACGACAATATTTCCATAAATAAATAAATAAATAAAAAATAAAATAATAATTTAATTAATTTAAAAAAGGATACACTAATTCTCTTAGAGCCAATCGAACGTGCCACTCGACTTCTTTCTGCCTCAAGTTATCCAACATATGGAGATATTCGATTTGTTTTTCTTGCTATTCAGGATCACTTGTTTTAATACAAGGATAATAATAATTTTTCACAAAAGCAGATAGCATCTGCAATTTATCAAAAGTTAGATAGTTACTAGCTGATTTTAGATAAAACCAAAATTAACAGCATTCAAAAACTTGGATAAGAAAACCAAAGCAATCACCTTAGTTTCAAATCTCAATGGGTATTCTCCTGTGACACCACAACCAACTACAACATCTAATAAGCTATCAAATACACGAAATTATTTTCGTCAGTTAGCTTGATTGACTCCCAACAAAAAATTAATTCAAGTTTCTCTTTGCCAAAGATGAATTGTATACGAAGGACCCCAAAATATACATAAATAGGTCAGGTTAATTATATGATTACTAAAAAAAAAAAGATCTGCAAAAAAAACTTCAAAAATAAGCAAAAAAATTACTATAAATAGTAAAGATTTGCAAAATAAGCAAACTTATACCTGAGCTATCTATGTATATTTCGGGGTCCTGTATACGAGATAAATTAGAAAGATATTTAGCTTTACTATTAGCTTGGTAGCAGGGAAAACAATGCGTATATCCTAGATTAAATTTAATTGCTCGAGATTATTTATATATCCAGGCAACAAATATTGCCTCAAAACAAGCCTTCTTAATTGCTGGACAATGATCATGCCATCAAGAAATAGATTGGATAGAGAAGTAGCAAGAGCAGTTTTATGCTTAAAAAGTTGGCTTAAAGAAAAAATATGCAACTAATAGGTTAAACTGGTACTGATTTCATAGTTGATCAATAGTTAAAGTTGTTAGTAAAGAGAATAAACATAATATATCTTTGTATTGATATATATATAACATAGTATAAATAAATACGCATTCATATATTTATTAAAAATATTAAATGCAAGATCCTGAAAGTTTAACTACTTACAAATTTTTAAAAATTATAGGTGGCTTAAAAAAATAACTTCTACTGATCAAAATTTTTCAACCAGCTGAGTCAATGAAATTTTATCAGCTTAGTTGGCTTAGTCAAAAAAATTTTAAATATATTATAGTTTGCCATTGTTGAAGTGCTATTAAAGTACTATTGAAGTACTGTTAAAGTGCTATTGGCTTTTTTCTAATAAATTTTATGTAAAATCACTAAGACATTGTCAAAGTACTATTAAAGTACTGTTAGCTTACTTTTAATCAATTCTTTTATAACGCATGCAAAGTTGAGAGCTTATAAAATTGGCTAGCCGATTTTAGAAAAAATCGACCAACTAGGTTGAAAAATCAGCTTAGCTGATTTTTTAATTTTGACTAGAATCACTACCTACAGGCCAACTTATAATTAACCTGCAGATGTTTTAGGTAAAACAGCAATAAAGTGTAGTTTTTTTCTATGTTTTTTTTTTTTATTTTATACAATAGATATTATGTCGTTTGGTAGATTATGCATATGAAAAATTTTTTTTGTTTATTTCATATAATGTGTACTATGCTATATAGGCAATTTTGTATCAAACGGGCTTAAAATTTTTTTTCAAAAAATTTTATGTTTTTAAAAAAATCAAATTTTTTTTTTTGGTTCATTTTGATACTATCAGGCATAGAACATGTCCCATTCATTGCTTTTTATAATTAAAATTTTTAAAAAAACATATGAATTTACTATATAACTTTAAGCTAAAATCTGCATCAATCTAACTTATTAACTTAAAATTAAATTTTACAATTATATAGAACAAAAAAAGAAGAAAAAATTGAGCTTAAAAATTGAATTAAAATTTTGCCAATTTTGCACAAACCGAAAATGTAACTTTGCCAAAAACAAATATTTCTAATTTTAAGATAATGAGTATATGTAAAATCATGCCCTGAACAACTTTACTTAGTCGACTAAAGTAGGTTACCTTGTAAGAAAAATGGGTTATCTATGTACTAAAGTTAAAAATTTTGAGTTATAAATATAAACCTTTTTTTTTGATTAGGTAACCTACTTCGGGCGTTTAAGCAATGTTGTTTAGCACGTGATTCTACTCAATTTGGGGCTGCCGCGCGTTTTCTCGGACCTTTTACTAAGTGAAAAATGGGTTTAAAGTTGAAAAAAATTTTTTCTAAAAAAAAATTTTTTTTTAGAAAAAAAATTTTTTTCCCAACTTTAAACACATTTTTCACTTAGTAAAAGGTCCGAGAAAACGCGCGGCAGCTTCAAATCGAGTAGAATCACGTGCTGAACAACTTTGCTTAAGCGCCCGAAGTAGGTTACCTAATCAAAAAAAATGTTTTATATTTAAAACTCAAAATTTTTAACTTTAGTACATAGATAACCCATTTTTCTTACAAGGTAACCTACTTTAGTCGACTAAGTAAAGTTGTTCAGGGCATGATTTTACATATACTCATCATCTTAAAATTAGAAAATATTTGTTTTTGGCAAAGTTACATTTCGTTTTGTGCAAAATTGGCAAAATTTTAATTCAATTTTTAAGCTCAATTTTTTCTTCTTTTCTTGTTCTATATAATTGTAAAATTTAATTTTAAGTTAATATGTTAGATTGATAAAGATCTTAGCTCAAAGTTATATAATAAATTCATATGTTTTTTTAAAATTTTAATTATAGAAAGCATTTTGACCTATTTCAAGGGGACATGTCCTATGCCTGCTATGAGCTAGGGCTCCGACAGACCTGAACTGAGACCGGACTTTAGGCAAGTCCGAGTCCGGTTCGAATTTCGAACCGGACCAGACTCAATCTATTTTTACAACTCAGTTCAGTCTGAGTCTGAATATCAAACATTTGGCTTTGTTTGAGTCCGGTTTGAGTCCAGTCCGAAAGTTTGAGTCCAGTCTGAAAGTCTGAAACCCAATCCAACGTGCATAAGATGGTGATATCAATCAATTAAATATCACCTTTTGTTAATGAAAGTTGATCAAATGTCTCATGAATCATGAGCCATATTTCAACTATCCTAATCCAAACACTAAATGCTTATCCGAAAGAGCTTGTTAGAACAGAGATGCCAAATGACCTGGTCAATTTGCCTATTTTGCAAATGATCTAAAATAACTTCAGAATGACTGGTCATTATGATCATTTAAATTCTGAGTCATTTGAGAATGACTCGTAACCAAATAACTTAGGTCATTTAAAAATGACCAGGGTCATTTGGAAACAGCCCAAGTCATTTGTAATTGGTGGGCCATTTAATATTTGTGTATGATCGGATATTGTGCCTAGGACCTGACCCAGTCAGATAATAGTGTTCCAAGTCATAACCTGGATCAATGTGTCATATAGAGGCTTACAAATTTTAATTAATATTTATCGAAGTTATGCATTTAAATAAGCCATTCGAGCTATGAATATTATTATTTAATTTTATAAATTTAATAACACTTAGTGAATATAAAAACATTTTTAATCTAGGTCTGAAATAAGTTATTCAAGTTATAATATTTACTATTTCATTACACTTATAGAACTTAGTGGCATAAAAAACATTTACAGTATTAATCTAAGATCTAAAATAAATTATTCGCAAATATTTGTCATAAATCCACAGAGGATGTTTATTAATCTAAGTATTAAAAATAAGTTTCATAAATACTGGCTGTTTAATTCACCATATTTGCAATTTTTTTGAGTCCCGTATTATAATACAGTAGTCACTTCAACTTTATTACATTTCGGAACTCACTTAATTATTTACCTTATTTCACTTTTATACATAAATAAATTTCATAAAATATGACGAACATAGAGTGGCTATTCATGTTGTATTCGTGGACTTACCAAATAAACAAAGTTCGATAATCTAAGTATTTAAAATAATCTATTCGTGAATATTGTTTTTAATTTCAATCAGTAAGTATTCATTAACCTAAATATTTATAATAAGCTATTCATAAGATATACTATTTAATCATATTAATATTGTAAATATAAAGAATTTTTATTAATTTAAGTTAATTCATGACTATTTAAATATTTATTTTATTTGTATCCGGTTAGTTAGAAGCATAAAAATTATTGCATTTACATATATTTTTTATTTTTATTTTTATTTTTTTTTAAACTTTGGCTGCCTCGCTATGACCTTTATTAATTGTTTTCATATTATATTGTATATATGAAATGAGGATACAACTAGCTACACGTGCACTTTTGGTGCCTAATTTAAATAGTCCGCCCGAAGGTTCTATACTAGCTGCCATTCCTACAACCCAACTACAGAAGTTGTCTATTTAAACCCTCTGATCTCCGTATACGCCGCATTACTACTTCTTAACAGGCCCGACACACTCCATTACCTCTAGGGTAATCAAGTGCGACCAGCTGCACTAGCCTCACCCAGGACAAACCTAGGTTCGTCTAGACCAGTCCAACAACTGGTTTATGTACCATGAACAGCCACGTCCCATTTCATAGTCATTTCTGGATTTTCAGTACCGACGCATCTGCATTATACCGACACTCGCAGTCCGGTTTCACTCCGAACTGCTAAGCATATCCCTTGCCTTTATAAGGTTCGTTTGGGTCCCAGCACTGACCTTATTTATGGTAGCGCCGTCGAAGATCCTACTCTACCTCCTTATTCGGGACTTCCCAAATGGGTTTCTGTTTTTCTGGTTTCTTGGATTTTTCGGTATAACAATAACACCATTGCGCCTGAGAGCTCCCATTTAAGATGGTGGAACCAAAGTTACAGGTTTCTCACCCAACCGATCTGATCTACAGTTACTGTAACACAGGCCTAATTTTCATTATTGTCGTCAGTGAGATTTGAACTTTTGATCTGCCACTTGGGGGTGACAACCTGGCCACTTCTCTAAGTTGCCACACCAATGCATTTACATATATTAATACGAATAAAACTGTGTTTATTATTATTATTATTATTACTATTATTAATCTGTTATATCAAAAATCGTCCGAATTAGTTGTTGGATGATCTAAAAAAAAAAACCAGAAAATCAGTAAATCTTTGCAACAAATTGTAACAAATTAAAAATCGGTATGGTTTTTTTTTTTTTACTGCTAATCCCGGACCCGGACAGGTTCATGAACTTCAAACCAGATCTGGACTGAACTTATAATTATGTTTGAGTCCGGTTTGGGTTCGGTACTTTAGGTTCAGGTTCAGATCCGGTCAGAAATTTTCAAAATTTATGGTTTGAGTCCGGGTCCGGCCAGACCCGGACCGGACTGGACCCGAACTTCGGAGCCCTACTGTGAGCACTACATCGTATGGCTAATTATATATCAAATGGGCTTATGAATTTTTTTTTGGTTTATTTGACACTGTGTGTGGGTGATTATGCATCAAATGGGCTTATAAATTTTTTTTTGGGTTCATTTGACACTGTGTGTACTACACTATATGGGTGATTATGCATCAAATGAGCTTATAATTTTTTTTGTTCATTTGGTATAATGTGTACTACACCATATAGCAGATTATGCATCAAACCGGCTTATGAATTTATATATATATATATATATATATATATATATTTTAGACCCGGGTTATAACCTGACAACAATTTCTAGCATACAGATCACCCTACCCTGGATAGAAAAAGTTTATTAATTACATTTTATTAAGGGACCATTTTAGGAACCGGTCACCCATGACCCAAATTAACCTTTTGATTAACTTGGGTGGCCCACTAATTAACCCAACATATCACCTGGGTCAGATGGGTCCAATCACTAGTTTAGTATAAATATAAATAGTATAATCGACCAATCACAGCTTGTATTACCTAGGACCATTCTTAGGACTGAAGAACCAGACCGGATCAGACTGGGCTACTATATAATTGGTCCTGCTAAGGACCGGACCAGACTGGACCAGACCAATACAACTCTAGGCCCAAGTTACAGATTCTATAATCTGACTTAATGCAGAGATATACAGTTACACTGCAATGCAAATAAATATTAATTTTTAATAGTATAATCGATCTCTATAGGATTCAAACTTGGAATTTTATATAAGCTTGGGTGACAACATCCTAACTATTCTATGTTGCTATACCTCTACTCTATTAGATTATTATTTTTACTCTAAGCTATTTATTTTAACAAATAAAATTTTAATACCAATTTTATTTTAATTTTTTTTTTAATTTAGAACAAATAACTTTTTTTACTTTTTTTAGTACCTTGATATACTAACCTATAATGCTTTTGCTAGTACAACAACTAAAAAAATTTTTATACCAATAAAGTAATAAGAAAAAAATACTTTTTTTACTATTTTATTAAATAAAGAAGCCTTAATAGAGTTGGTTTTATGATATTTAAAATATTATAATACTTTAATATCTTTAGATTTAATTAAATTTTTTTTATTCTTCAAATTTTAAATTTTGCAAAAAAATTATAATTTAAAATATTATTTTTACTAAAGAAATTTATATTAGATACCTGTTTTTGATTTTATAATTGTAAATTATCTTTTATATTTTTTTTTAGAATTTAATATCAATACAATTAAAGCTATTTTATTTGAAATTTATCTAAAAACAAATATATAATACCAAATTTTATTAAAAAAAATTAGTTATTTAGAAAATAATAAATATTTAAACTTATTTTATATTATTTAATTTAACTAGTTTTTTTTGTAATTGTTAATATGTACTACTTTTACTTTTGTTTTTATCTTTCTTTTATTATTTTTTTTTGATTTCAAAGTGCCTGCTTGGGCATAGAGTTTTATTTAGTTTACTCAATATGAATAAAAGTACAACTAGCCACATATACACTTTTCATATATACAGTCTTTTTTCTCTATAATCATGCAGTTTGTATCAAGAAAATTAGTGATTATAAAAGAGTATAATTATCTAGAAAGTTTTTTTTATAAGTTTTTAATAAATTGGCTTAAAATTTAATGTAATTGTACAAGTGTTGTGATATAGAAGGTAATTATAAAAGAGGAAGACTGTAATTTAAGTGGTCTCTCTGAAGGTTCCACTCTAGCTATCATACTTGCAATTTAACTATAGAGAATTGTCTATTTAAACTATCTGATCTTTTGTTTCTTAACTATCTCAATCACTTTACCAGATTATCAACAGTATATAAAAGTCAGTTTGAACTATAGATGCTGGTGAAATTAAATCAGAGTGGTGAAATGATTTCACCATTTCACCAATCACCAATCAGTAATGGTGAAACTGGTGTAACTTGTGAATTGGTGTAATTGGTGTAATTGGTGAATTGGTGAAATGGTGAATTGGTGAAATGGTGAATTGGTGAATCGGTGGAATGGTGAAATAGCGAAATGGTAAAATAGTGAATTTCCAGAGTCTTGAATTATTTCAGCCTGGAATTCGGTTAGGTTTTTGTTCAAGTTTTTACATTTTATGTTTTTACAGGCACACTTTGAGGTCAGAACTATTAACCGTTTATAGGACTGAGCAAATTTACCAATTTACCATTTCACCAATTCACTGTTTCACCAATTCACCAATTCACTATTTCACCAATTCACCAATTCACGTTTCACCAATTCAATTCACTGTTTCACCAATTCAACAATTCACCAATTCACCAATTTCACCAATTTCACCAATTCACCAATTCACCAATTTCAC
>QKWP01003568.1:7661-19282 GCA_003550325.1 Gigaspora rosea | reverse complement strand
AAAATAAAAAAAATAAAAAATAAAAAAAAATTGTTCAAAATTTTTAAGCCTATTTGATCTATAAGCTAACATAGATCATAAATATATATTCCACAAAATGTATAAAAAACTTAAAAAAAACCCCCCTGTTTTGATTAATTTTTATCCAATTTTTGCTTTTTTATGATTTTTGCATTTTCCTGATTTTGCATTTTTTTCAATTTTGATATTTATTATGCCCCAGATTTTTCATTAGTATATTTCAAATATAAGATTTATAAAAATACCCCATTAGTATTCTTTTAAAAATATCTATTTTGCCATTTAGCTGTTTTCAAATATAACTTTTTTCTCTAATACTTACTTTTTAAATACAGTCAAACCTCGTTATAGTCACTCTTGATATAGTTACAACCTTGATATAGTCACACTATTTTTAAGCTCTAACTCTTATAAACTATAAAAATTTGACCTATATATAGTCACAACTTGTTATAGTCACCAGATGTTTGTTTTCCGAACTGGTGATTATATCAAGGTTTAACTGTATAACCTTTTTTAAAAAATGGCCCTCCATTAGCTACTTTTCAAATATGACATCACATAGATTGTTTGGGGTTCTGATGTACCCAATATAGTAATACAAGTCGTTATATGTAAAATCAACTTAAGTCGACTAGTCGGCTTAACCAAACCGATTTTTGCAAAGCTGACTTAGTCGATTTGGTAAAATCATTACTCAAAAAAATTTCAATCAATATTAAATTACATATATGCAATTGAGTAAACTAATACAATGCTCTCAAAAGTATAAAACATTATAGAAATATTAATACTAAATTGAAGAGCATGTTTAAATAAAACAATCTAATATCGCGTAAATGGAAAAAAAATTGTTATTGTACAAATTGTATTATTTTAAAAATTGTAATTATAGCTCGTTGTAAAATAAAATTAAATCGTTTAATTATACACATTGATATTAACTAACTCAAAAATCAAGTGTTAATCTATGTGTAACTTGTTAATCTATATGTAACTCAGACTGTGATTGGTCTTGCATGTCACATGATATTAGCAAATAAAGATATTGACTTTCAGTTAATAGTTGAATTTTATAATCGACTTAAGTCGACTTAGTCAAGTCAGTTTTTTAAGATCGACTTGGTTTACTAACCCAATATAATAAGTGATATTTACAAGATTCTAACTACATAGATATATTATTTGGTATAATCTACTTATATCAATAAAACTATATATTATGGTTGAACTACTTGTATCGCTGGTGACTAGTAGAATAGTCTTGCATGGTTCCCAACTTCTTTTCAAGCATGAGCCTTCTTTCTGATATAGTTCTGTACAATAGAAGTTCATAAACTGGGTTTCTAAACTAGTTTTATAAATTAAGTTTATAAACCAGATATATAAACCAAGTTATGAACTAGATTAAAAACTGGTTTGAAAGCTACTAGTTAATTTTTCTTTGAATGAACTACTAAAAAAACTAGTTTGAACTGGGCTTGAATCTGGTTCATCTGAACTACTTAACATCCTAAGTGTTAAATTATTTAAAAGTAAATAACTCAAAAATAAGCTACTCCTAGATTTTTTTTGTTAAAAATCAGCAAAAAAAAGGTAGCTTATTTTTGGCAATATACAGTAATTTTACAAATTAATATAGTTATAGCAAATGCTATATTTTTTATTATGATTGTGTTAAGCCATAAAGCCATAATTCTATAAAGCTATAATACTATAGTAATAAATCTGTAATGCTATTTGTAGAAATGCTACTGAATTATATATTTTTCTTTAAATTCTATTTTTCATTTAAGATATAATATTGTATTACTAAATAGTTTATATGTTTTTACATAATTAAACTTATTATTATTAGCTTTTACAATTATAGAGCCAAACTTTTCTTTTTTAATTCTTTTAATATTATCTAATTTATTAAATAGAATTTATAATTATCTTTTAATATGTAGGGTAGGTGCAGGCAAATTTGTCTGCAAAAAGTTATAAAAAAATATTTTTAAAAAAATATTTTTAAAGAAATTTATTTGATTTTTTGATATAATATTTTTTTAGGTTTATATTTTGTTTTTAAATAGCGTAAATTATAATAAATAACTATATTATATATAAATTTATACAAAGTTAAAATTAATCTATTTTTATAAATTTAAAGAAAATAATTAAAGTTTTAAATTTAAAAAAATTTTTTAAATATATTTGATCCCCAAATTAATATTATAAGTTTTATTTTAAGTTTTACTAAAAATAAAAAAATTAACTATTTTCAAAAAAAATTGGTTAAAATTGGTCTAAAAGTATTATATTTATATATAATATATTGAAATAATTATTAATATATTAAAAATCTTTAACATTGAATACTCTTGACCTACTGATCCATTTTGGATGATTTAACTACCAAAATGATCATCTCAGTAAGACGATTTTAATAAATCCAAAATCGTTAAAACCCAATCACAGAATCCTAAGATCGATAAATATTTGTAATATATATAAAACATCATCGATCTTGGGATTCTGTAATTGAATTTTAGCAATTTTAGGCTCATTAGAATCGTTTTATTTAGACAATTATTTTGGTAGTTAGATTATCCAAAACAGATCAGTAGATCAAAAGTTATTTACTATTAAATATTTTTAATATTATATATAGGCGAAAATATTATTATCTCTATATCCACTTCTTCAAAGATATTAGACAACTAGAATAATTTTAGACAGTGAACACTTTGTGTAATCTCACTTTCTGTTACTGTAGTATATCTAAATTAATATGCCATTTTTTAATAAAACTTAACAAAGAAGATTTAAAGCAATTTGCAATTATGAAAGAGGCTACAATTAAAAGTATATGAGGATACTAATAATTGTTAAATTTATATAATAAATAATTGTATTTATTAGTGAAAGAGTATAAAGACTCGATGTTGAACTTGGGGTTCACATCGGCTGCTTTTATACTTTTTGAAATTTTACAAATGTAACAGTCAATATCTAATACATGTGTAATATATGCTACAACTACTTTAATAAAATATATAGTATAAATAGTATAAATATAATCTATGTTATAAATGGTATATATGTAATAAATGGAATATTTAGAATATATGCCTTAAAACTATATCTTGCAGATATGGTATATATGGCATATTTGCCCGCAGCAATCGCCTAGCCAATCAGATTGCTAATTTAAAGTAAATCTTTAGTGACTCTGATCTTGTCAACCAATAATCGTACAGAGATAATTTATAGCTCGTTAAAACTGACTCGATAAGCTGAATCGAATGGTAGTCATTTCATTCATTCAATTTGGATCAAAGGATCAAAAGTTATAATTACTTTTGTGTTTTTCTATAGATCAATAATATAATTTTTAGTTAGTAAACATTTTTATTATAACAAATTTTAAAATTAATACTTTGCCAAAGTATTTTATAAAGCTAAGTGAATTAATTTAAATATGTTTTAGGGGACCTCTCCTATTTACTTTTTTAGCAATTGTACAACAAATATATTTTGCAGGCAAATTTGCCTGTATAACATATTAAGAGATATATAAAAACTTTAAGTTGAAATAATTTCATACAATTAGGGCAATGACAGATATTACCTAATATTTTAGGGGTTGGAGTTAGCTAAAATCTTAGATTACACAATCTAGAATACTAGCCAATCAAAATCAAGAATTTTTAACCATAATTATAAAAAAATTTGAGATGAATATACTTTTTGTGTAACAAAATCGAGCATTTTGATTGGTCTTAGGTGGGGTGGAGGGTCTGGTCTTTTAGTAAATAGATATTAGATAATATATGTCATGGCCCTTATTAGTATATTTGGCATCCTTTGTTGCTTCATATTATAGATATTTAGTAAACCAAGTTGACCTTAAAAAACTGACTTGACTAAGTCAACTTAAGTTGATTATAAAATTCGACTATTAACCGAAAGCCGATATCTTTATTTGCTAATATCACGTGACATGCAAGTCCAATCACAGTCTGTATTACATATTGATTAACAAGTTATACATAGATTAACACTTGATTTTTGAGTTAATATAGTTAATATCGATGTGTATAATTAAACGATTTAATTTTATTCTACAACGAGCTATGATTACGATTTTAAAATAATACAATTTGCACAATAACAATTTTTTTCTATTTACGCGATATTAGATTGTTTTATTTAAACATGCTTTTCAATTTAGTATTAATATTTTTGTATTGTTTTATACTTTTGAGAGCATTGTATTAGTTTACTCAATTGCATATATGTAATTTAATATTGATTAAAATTTTTTTGGGTAATGATTATACCCAATCGACTAAGTCAGCTTTGCAAAAATCGGTTTGGTTAAGCTGACTAGTCAATTTAAGTCGATTTTACATATAATGACTTGTATCACTATAGATATTTTACTTTATCTTTTTTTTTTAGATTTTATAACCAAGATCTAGCTCTTTATTCATCTAAGCTTTAAATTATTATATATAAAACAATGAAATGAAAAACAATATACAGTTACAGAATTAAAAAAAACTCATACTGTACTACAGTCTTCTGTTGTTCTGTAGACTTTTATCCGTGGCCTAAAGTTAGCTAGAGAGAACCTTTAGGTACACCTAGACTTTAAGAATAAAAATTGTTAATATCTTGGAGTCTTATCTCCCAATAATAGTCAAGGTCCAGTAATGTTAAACTAAAATAAGTAGTCCTAAAACCTGACTACTTTTATTATAAGTATTCTAGAATCTTCTTTCATTGGTTTCTCTGAAGATCCTAAATGTCTTTCCTTTCAAACCACTCATAATAATTGTATCTAATATAGTAGGTGCCTTTTCAATTTGGTTAGTATAAAAGGACCCCGAAATATACATAAATAGGTCAGATATGAGTTTGCTTATTTTTGAGGTTTTTATATAGATCTTTTCTATTTATAGTAATTTTTTGAAGTTTTTTGTAGATCTTTTCTTTTTTAGTAACTCTATAATTAACCTGACCTATCTATGTATATTTCGGGGTCCTAGTATAAATGGGTTCGTATTATTTCACCAAAAATCACTTCACAGACACTCTATTTCACTGACAAATTATTCACCAACAAGTTTATTTGACCGAAATTTCATTTCACCGAAGCTTATTTTACTAACAAGTTTTTTTTATAAAACACACTAACTTTAACCCTAATTTTACCCTGACTCTACCTTGACCCTAATGACAATGACAAGAATTACTTTGTCGGTGAAATGACTTCGGTGTAATGAACTGTTAGTAAAATGAACTTGTCGATGAATAATTTGTAGGTAAAATGGGGTATCTGTAAAGTGAATGTTAGTGAAATGATTGCCACCTGTATAAATATATATCAGCTGATTTGTTTTAACCCCAAAATCAACCAATCATAATTGAGGATTATCAATACTTGAAATTTATTATAGTATGAATTTTTATAAGAACAGCCTTTTAACTAACCTTGTGTTTATAATTAAATATGTAGAAAATTATGGTGCTTATATATTTAATTATAAGCCAAATATGTATTAAAAAGGTCAGTTTTTTAAAAATTTGCTTCTGAGTTTATTCTTGAAGTTGTCAACCCATCATAAACCTATCGTTCCCCTTCTAAAACACCAAAATATTTCAACAAATGGTAAAAGCACTTCTTTCTACAACTTAGCATAGCTCTTTTGTTGAGTTTTATTGGTTTTTTAACTTGTCTAGATGTCAAAGAAGCTCTTTTGTTAGTTGTAATAAGTGCTTCGTTTGTTAGTTTTTCAACGTTACTTAGGAGCAAATTTTCATGTAACAGTTTATCGAATCGAAAAAAGGCCCAAAAAATCAAATCAGCTGATATGACTATCAATCTTTTAGAGAAGGTATGCCAAACAGCTCATTTTTGAAAATTCTTCAAAGAAAAAACTTTAGTAATCTTGTAGTGCACAAGGTCTTTTTAAAATATTTCGCACATATAAAGATGAGTCAGTAGAAAATGACAAATCATTTTTAGTAAATTTTTTTAAATTTTTAAACTAAAATATCTTGACAACTATTTAATTAAATTTGCTAAAAAATTTTTTTATTTTAATCTTGAAATTATATAAAATTAAAATAAAAAAAATTTATTAAATTTATTAAGATAGTTGTTAAGATATTTAAGCTTAAAGTCAAAAAAACTTTTACTTAGAAAAAATTTGGCCCTTTTCTACTGACTCACTCCCATATAAATTTGTTGATAGATTGTAACATATAAAGTTAAATAGTAACTACAAAAAAATATCTAGCCTATGCAATCATTAAAGATCTATTAATTATTATTTATCGATCCAAATAATTATGATTATAATTGATTTATAAATATATAATGATTTATATAGAAAATGATACATATCGATTATAGATATATATTGATTTTTAACCAGTTAATCAATATATAGTATTATTTTTTAATTGATATAAAATAATTAACTGTTATATATCAATTTAAAAAAGTTACTAATATATAGTATTATAATATTATAATATTATAGTATTATGGCATTATAGCATTATAATATTATGCTATTACAGCATATATTATTTATATCAATTAGATGCTGTACCATAATTAATTCTACTATTAGTAAAATATTTTAATTGCTATAATTTAGTAATTCTACTATAAACTATAGTTCAAAACTATCAAAAACAGGCTTGCAGTTTATTGTTATATATAGTTATTTGAGAACTTTTAATAATGAAATCATCCACTACTGTATATTGGGCTAATCTTATTGATCTGTTTAATATATTTTGAAATGCTAATTGGTTTAATATCATGTAAACAGAACCTAATATATACAAAATTTGGTCTATTGCTCCCTCAGTAAGTTCTTCGCTATACTCTAGACAATAATTAATCATTTACGGTAATACTTCAATATTCCAAGAATAAATAAATTTATTTCATTGTTTATGTACTTAAATTAATGTAATATTCATAGAATTTGTTTAAAATTAAATCTATTAAAACTAATTAACTATATATAAAATATTGTTATTAAAATGTTTAATTATATTAACTTCTGACTTTAATTTTGAAATTCATTTTTTGGCTAATATATTTTGATTAGTTTTATAGGCGAATCTATTTGTAACCATGGTTACAGTTCTAGGCCAATTAAATTGCTAGATTAGGTATGACAAAAAAATTCAAAAAAATTACAAATTGCAATAACTTTAAATTGTGCCTATGAAACCAATATTTTTTCTAGATAAAAATGCTTCTTAAGGTATTTTATTAGGGGAGCACTAGAAATCACCTGATTTCCATTTACTATAAAGCCTACCCCTCTCCCTCCACCTGACTGGTTTAATAGCCAATCAAATTTCGCGTAGCATTAGCAAATTTTATATATAGATATATATCAATTACTAATGGGTATGATATATATAGATACTAAATACCCCTGCCGATTTCTATTGATAGTGATAGTAATCGATATATATCTGATTATCCGATTTCTATCGATTACTATCACTATTGATAGAAATTGGCAGGGGTATTTAGTATCGATATATATCTTACCTGATTAGTAATCGATATATATCTATATATAAAATTTGCTAATAATATAGGTATTAATCGATATATATCTGATATGATATTAATTAATAATTATTATATTCACATAATCATACTTTTTGCAAATTTTTTAAATGTTTTACAGGTTTTCGCAAGGTTTCGCAAGTTTTCACAATTTAATATAAAATTTTATTTTTTTATTTATTATTATTATATCCCTTAGATTGTAGTAGAACACAGGCAAATTTGACTGCATTTTTTTGCACTTTTTTAGCTCTGATTTACTTTTTTAAAATACTAAAATAATTAAATAAAACTTTGTACAATTATATTTGAAAATAAGGATTATTTTTTGCAAAATTAGTTTTTATATTATAAGAAAATAAATTATAGTTACATATAAGCTGAAAATAGATAATTTTAAGAAAAAATTTTTTTAAAAAATTTTATTACAATTTTTCTGCGATCTTATTTAGTTTTAGTTTTAGAACTATAGTTCTTAAGACAATATTGTAGTTTATATAAAGGAAGACAACTTTCATTATTGCAACTTTAATGATTTACTTGTAAAAATTAAGACTTGTATTAGAAGTAAAGATTTTTTTATAGACGGGAACATATAAAATTTGAAAAAATCTAAAGAAAAATTTTAATAGTAAAAATGCCAATACAAGAACTTTAAACATTTATTATATTAAAGTTTTCTAATGATTTTAAAAAAATTTTATAACAAAGTTACTAAAACAAAACTTAAAGAATATTTTTTACTTAGAAAAGATATGGCTAAAATCAATATTTAAAATTTTATTAAAAATTTTAAAATACGCAGGCAAATTTGCCTGTGTTACAATCTAAGGGATAATATTTTAAATTATTATACAATATTTGCAAGTTTCGCAATTTAATATAAAATTTTATTTTTTTATTTATTATTATATATCATATTATATTTTAAATATTACATATTTTATTATATATTATTATAAAAAAATGACAAAAAAAATAAACCCAAAAAAAAATAAAAAAATGAAACAAAAAAAATAAACTATTATATTCCTTATATTCACTCATATTCGCTTATATTCGCTTATATTCGTTTATATTTTCTACTTCTTAATAAATAAAATAAAATTAAATTAAAAAAATAAGTAAAAAAAAAAACAAAAAAAAACAAAACAAAAAAAAATAACAAAAAAAACAAACCGAAAAAAATAAACTATTATATTTCGCTCATATTCGTTTATATTCGATTAAATTCGTTCATATTTGTGACTTCTTGCAAAGTGCTAGAGATGCTAGAATTAGTGTTCTTGTAAAGTGCTAGAAAGTCAAATGTTTTCTTGCAAAGTTCTGAAAGAAGTAAAGGATAAATAAAATAAAATAAAAATAAAAAAATAAGAAAAAAAAAGAAAACAACAAAAAACAAAAATGTAAGCAAACTAAATAAAAAAATAAACGAAGCTCAAAATCTTCATTTCCCTGAACATTGTCTTGCAATTCAGAAGTCATTGAAGGTTTCGCAAAGTGCCAGAATAAAATAAATTAATAAAAATAAACCAAAAAAACAAAAACAAAAAACATGAAACAAAAAAATAAATAAAGCAAAACCTTGCAAAAACTTGCAAAAACTTGCGTTTTTGAATTTTGAAATTGCTGAAAAAAGTAGTTGTGTGTTCTTGCAAAGTGTCGAAAGGCTGAATTGGCTTGTGCAAAGTGTCGAAAGTTGTTGAATTTCTTGCAAAGTGCTAGTAGTAAAGTGTAAAAATAAAATAAAAAAATTTAAAAAATAAAAAAAAATAGAAATAAAAAAAAACAAAACAAAACTAAAAAAAATGAAATGAAACTAAATGAAACTAAACAAAACAAAAGGAAAACAAAAAAACAATGTAAAGTTGATAAAAATCTAAATTATAAACAAAAAAAATAAACAACGATCTAATCTGATCTTGTACTACAATCATCAAAAATCATTGAAACATTTCGAAAATATTAGTCAAACGCGTCCTTGATATGATCCAGGTTACAGATCGTTCTAAAATATATCGAATATATTCGAAATATTAAAAATAAAAAAGAAAAAGGGAAAAAGAGATAAAAGAAAAAAGGGAGAGGGGTAAAAATCGTTCAAAAATGGCTTTTTTGTTAAGTTTTTTCACACATTTTGTGGAATATATTTTTAAGATCCTGGTAGCTTGTGAATTAAATGGGCTTAAGAGATTTTGAACTTTTCAAATTTTTTTTTTTTATCTAGTGATCTGGGTTAAAATTTTCGTGATGCGGCCAAAACACTATGTAATTGTTAAATTTGCTGATGCTATATTAATTATTATTAAAAATATTTATAAACTTTAATAGTTAATAACTTTTTATCTAGTGGTCCAATTTGAATGATTTAACTACCAAAATGATCCTCTCAAAAAAAGGATTCTAACAAGCTCAAAATCTCAAAAATCTAATCACAGGATCATAAGATCGTTATAGATTTGTATATTACCGGTATTACTATAGTATTTATTAAATAAATACTATATAGTAATAATACACAAATATATAGATCTTATGATCCTGTAATTAGATTTTGTGGCTTTGGGCTTGTTAAAATCCTATCAGGAAAATAAATAAGGCGCAGATCTGCACAAATCTGCGACCCTGAAAAATTTTAACAAATTTTGCAATAACTTGTAATCCAGTAGTCCAAATTTAACGATTTTGGTACCATTCGATTCGTCTCAATGAGACAGATCGAATGGTAACAAAATCGTTGAATTCCAATGACTAGAATGCAAGAAAATTCTATTTATGTAAATTTTATAAACATTGAACGATCTTGCTAACCAGTGGTCCAAATTTAATAATTCTGGTACCATTCGATTCCTCTCGATAAGACGGTTCGAATAGTACCAAAAATATTAAAATTGGATTATTGGTTAACAAGTTATTCATAGAAAATGATTTGTGGCGCAGTTCTGTGCAGAAATTTAAAAAAGAAATTTAAATTTCTGTACAAAACTGCACCGCAAATTGTTTTTTACGAATAACTTGTTAACCAGTGATCCAATTTTGACGTTTTTGGTACTATTCGAACTGTCTCATCGAGAGGAATCAAATGGTACCAAAATTATTAAATTTGGACCACTGGTTGGCAAGATCGTTCAATGTTTATAAAATTCACATAAATGGGATTTTCTTGTGTTCTAGTAATTGGGATTCAATGATTTTGGTACCATTCGATCTGTCTCATCAAGACGAATCGAATGGTACCAACTCGTTAAATTTGGACTACTGGATCACAAGTTATTGCAAAATTTGTTAAAATTTTCCAGGGTCACAGATTTGTGCAGATCTGCGCCTTATTTATTTTCCCGATGCTTCTCTTTGAGAGGATCATTTTGGTAGTTAAATCATCTAAATTGGACTAGTAGATCAAAAGCTATTTACTATTAAATATTATATAGAATATAATAAATAATTTTTGATCTACTGGTCCAATTTGGCTGATTTAACTACCAAAATGATAATCTCAAAGAGGGGATTCTAACAAGCCCAAAATTACAAGAATCTAATTATAGGATTATAAGATTGATATAGATTTGTGCATTATTACTACATATAGTATTTATTAAATATGATAAATACTATATATAGTATATAGTAATAATGCACAAATTTATATCGATCTTATGATCCTGTAATTAGATTCTTGTGATTTTGGGCTTGTTAGAATCCTCTCTTTGAGAGGATCATTTTGGTAGTTAAATCATCCAAATCGGACCAGTGGATCCAAAGTTATTAACTAATAAAATTTTTATATATAATATTTTTAAATATATATTATATAAATAATATGTGTATTAGCCAATCAGAATAAAGGATATATAATAACCTGACTAGGCCAGAGACAGAACCCCGAACAATACATATAAAGGTTATATTGAAATTTTGGATAAAAAAGGTACTTTTTTACTAAAATGCTATATTTGAAAAGAGGTTATTGGCCAAAAGGTTATATTTAAAAGTGGATAAAAGC
>QKWP01003567.1:0-19293 GCA_003550325.1 Gigaspora rosea | reverse complement strand
TTTTTTTATTTTTATAGATAAAACATATACATTGGACAGGAATGATGATTCATCAATAGAGAATTTTAATGCTGTGATTGTTGGATCTGGTCCTGCGGGATGCATTTCACTTAGAGATTAATTGAAGCTGGCTATTAAGTTGCCATGGTAGAAGCAGGTGCAAGTTAATCAATTCCTCCAGGTTCACATCTCAAGAATGTCTTTCGATACAAGAGTGATATCAATTCGTTTTCAAATATTATTAAAGGTTATTTGCAACTCCTTTCAGTTCCTACTTCAGTTGATGTTTATCCAGACACAATCATCCAAACTTCTGACAATGGGGACTTTTGTTTCTGATGTTTCTGAGATCGACGTTACACAAGTATTTATACAGGTAGTACTGTAAAACCAAACTTAAAAAGTAACAACGATACAACACTTTATTAACAAAAGAACTTCCTAGCAATCGTAGCGTCTCTTTGTTGAATCACGGTGAAGTACGCTGAATCACGCAATAAAGGAAGATATACTAAGAGTTGAAGTATTGTCTAGCGTATAGCAGAAGGTAATAAAAATATATTGTATTGCTTAATTTATAAATCTTTAACGTCGTTTTTTGTTTTTGTCATCTTTTTTCTTTTGTTATCCAAATAATTAACTTTTTTATTTCATTTATAAATTTATGTAGACTATTTCGAAAGTTATATATATTCTTTATAATTTGTTTGATTCATTTTATAAATTTATGTAAACTATTTCAAAAGTTATATGTATTCTCTATAATATGTTTAATTCATTTTATAAGAAAATAAATTTTAAATAATAAATTCTGCATTTTTTTTTATTAGACAATCTCGCGCGAGATTTTTGAAAAAACCACAAGTTGCCCATCTCTATATATCAGTATAGTGCATCCCGAATTTTTAAAAATCTGTACCATACTAATCTGGTGTTATATAAATTAGCGTTAGGGTTAGAATTATAGCTGTTTATATAGTATTGTACAGCTTTAAAAATCAGCCTGTATTTTATACCGATCAGCTATAATTTTGGTATTAAGTTAATCAAAGGGTGTAACCTAGTGATACGGGTTGATGAAAAAATCATGGGCTGAGGCCGATCCAAAAAAAACTCGGGCCAGTCGATCGGGCCGACCTTTTGCTAGTGAAATTTTTTCTAATCAGAATCAGTCAACATTTATCTATATTAAACGTGTAAAAAGCCATCAGGTAATTTTTTATCGAATTCTAGTGATATTAAATGATTTAATTTTAAGACCCTGGGTCGGATAGCGCAGTGGTTAGCGCTCCGGGGTCGCACTCGCAAGGTCGCCGGTTCGAGTCTAGTGGATGACAAAAACTGTGTTGGGACTACGAGTGTCAAGGATCTGTGATGAGGAACCGCACTTCTTCCCATTTCCGGACGAGGTACTACAGCGATAACAGAGTTGCGTGACATAGCCNCGCACTTCTTCCCATTTCCGGACGAGGTACTACAGCGATAACAGAGTTGCGTGACATAGCCACATTGGTCATGCGGCATCCAGAAAAGGAAAAATCCGACAAGAAACGTCGTAAACATAAGGACCATCCACTATAAAAGGAAAAGTCCACGAGGAAAACCAGACCCGATCCGAATTCAGAAGGTAGTACCTGGCGGCGACGAAAAAAGGACCTATACAAGCATATCGGCGGAGTAAACTAACTCCTTAAAGTTGATCTAAAGAAGCCTACGGGTGGGGCGCACCGAATGACGGACCGGCTGGACTCAGCCAGGGAAACCAGAGGAAGGAGGAGTAGGTTAGGATAGACTTCGTAGGACAAAATTAAAAATAGAAATCGAACATGTAATGAAAATGTAGGGGGCCCGTAGGGTCCCTAAAACCAATGACCTTAATAAAGACCGCCAACAGCGGCTTCGGGTGTAGCCCGAAGAAATCAAAAAAAAAAAAAAATGATTTAATTTTTATTCTTTTTGTCCTTGAGAAAAATTCCAGCATGTTAGTATTTCATATTGATTGATCTCCAAACATTCTTATACTTATATTATATTCACTATTTGCAGTTTATCACCTAAATAAGCCAATTCTCTTACATAATTATAAATGGCTAGCTGATTTTTATTTAATTCCTGGTCTGAAAGATACTTTAGAAGATAATCGATTCTAACACTTCTCTTACCAACTGGCCTGGCCCACAAAGGTGCGGGCCGAGGGTGACCCACCCATCGACCCAGTTGTTGGACCGCGGTCGACCCGTATCACTAGTGTAACCTCTTAATATTTGGTTAATCATGATTTACCGTAAAAAATTTTGTCACAAATCGACATATAATACTATCGTGATTAAACAATTGTTAATAAATTTGAATTGTGCTAATTGTGATGAAACAATTGTTAATGAATTTGAATTGTGATAATTGTGATGACATTCTTGATCATAACTTGCACATCGTTATATTAGTCTTAACATTTTGATCACGGGTTGTATAACCAATAAAAAAGTGTAAAGGATAATAACTTGATTATTTACTTTATTGCTATATTAGTTTTAACACACTGATAACATTTTGGATATAACTAGTGATGGATCAGCCCTCGTAAAGACCGAGACCGGACTGTAACAGACTGAGGACCGAATGATTTTTGGTCTCAGTCCATAACTGTCCGGTTTCATTAATAAAAATATAGAGATGTATGTGTATTGAAACTTAAAAAAGTAAAAATGTGAGTTGAAAAATTCTTATTGTAAGACCGATTTTAAGACCGAACGACAGGCCGACCGGACTGATTAACACTATTAAATCAGTCCTATTATGGATCAGGACCGACCAGGACAAACTGATCCATTACTAGATATAACCATGATTTTATTGGTTGGTAGATCAACATAAATCTACGAACTACAAGAATCGCTGAGAAATTAGTGATTCTTAGATAATCTGGGTGGCAAAAATTCTGACCAAAAATTTATGAAATAGTTTGTAAGTATTAAGGTAATCAAACAACAGAAGCAAATTTGGCAAATTCACGCTTCACGATTTAAGAGAGCAGTTTAAAAGAGTTGTCTACTCTATGAAAACTCAATACACAGAAATGAATGCATAAATACGAAATTGTATGCGGATAAGCACGGGTTTCAAAATCATTGCACGAAAACTGCGCAGAAACTGATCATCCAAAAAATTTAATACATATTATCACACGAAAAATTGAAATTTGTGCACTATCGTGCATAGTATTATATCCATATATTGACGTGTATTAATCTTTATGATCATATGACTTTTGTGCATTAACATGCACAATCGTTAAGATTTTTAACAGTCATAATTTTCGTGCACTGACGAGCATAGCTGGCTTTATTATGATTGGCTGATTTTTGAAGATCATCTTATCATAAGAAAGCCTTATTAAAGTAACGATTTTCTGTCACAAGATTGAATTCGAAGTCAACGAATACGAATTCCTAGAGTGTAAGACAAAAAAATTGGGAAGTTCACGTCTTACTTTATAAACTGTCAAAGTAATTCAGTAATCCGCGAAGTAATTCGGAAGTTAAATGAGAAGCAACATATTTCACCCTTGAATAGGGTGTATGTTAACAAATATGTTGAAATGCCGTACTTGGTAGACAAGCAAGAGGAACTCAAATAAAGAACTATTTTTTTGGTAGTAGACAAAGGTATGGATTGTTAAATCAGTAAATGAAGCAACGAAGTTTTTTTTTTTTGCTTTTATTTGTTTTACTTGTCTTTCTTTTAGTATGTCAGCCTAAGATCTAGTGCATTGAGAAAGGTGAATGTCGAAATGTGGAGGAGTATTGTAATTAAGGTGTTAAAATATATAAAAGAAGCGTCGAATATGTGGGGTTTGAATATTAAACATAGCGTATAGAGCATATTGGGCTTAAAAACATGAAAACAGAGGAATAATCATGAGAACTATATAGCTATAATAAAAGGTTTTTTTTAATTTAATTATTTAGACTGAACGAATTTCTTAAAAGAAAAAGTTATTAATGTTTTTTTTTTGTATTTAGGTCTCTTGTGAGTCTTTACAAGATTATTAATATGTTTAGATCATGGTTGTTCAACGATATTGATATTGATGAAAAGTGTCGAAATGTTAAAAGATAAGTTCAAGTTTCATGTGCTTTTACTTATTGTAGTTGATTAATTATTTTAATTTATTTATATTAATTTAATTATTATTCTATCTATAATTATTTATTGTTGGCAAGTGATTTAGTTTTAAGGATTTTATCGTTAACACGAATCAAAATTTGTGTCAAAGATCTTTTAGATTATTTTAGATTATGCTTATTTTTTTCTTGATTATTAATTAATAATAGGTCAAATTAAAATGGGTTACTTTTTGTATATGCGAATCTACAAAAGCATTTGTTAAAATATGAATAGTTAAATACTGTATAAAAAAATGATAGTTCCGTATCTAAGATTTTTTTAATAAAATAATAATAATAATAATAATAATAATAAATAATAATAGAATTATACGCGTATAACATTAGATCCAAGTACTATAATAAATCATTGTAATTCTTAAATTTAAATAAGTGTATCTTTTTATTTAATCTTACAATTATTTACTTCGGCTCGTTCTTAATATAAATCTACAAGCCAATCAGCTTTTGTAAAATCACGAAATGAACTACAAAAATTATCCAATCAGAATGAAAGCCTGCTATGCTGCACTGACGTGCACAATTGTTAAGATTCTTAATGATTATAATTTTCACGCACTGACGTGCACAATCGTTAAGATTCTTAACGATCATAATTTCTGTGCACTGATGTCACGGTCATCACAATCGTTAAGATTCCTTAACGATCACAATTTTGTACACTGAAGTGCACAATTGTTAAGATTCTTAATGATCATAATTTTGTGTGCTGATGTGCACGATCGTTAAGATTCTTAATGATCTTTCTTAACGATCATATCATTATTGCTCTTTGCAAAAATATGTGACCTTTGCAGATCATAATGTCATGTAAAATCACAAGAAATTAGCCAATTCTTGTAGATTTTTCGATTCTTTAAGAATTTTAAAGATTTTAGATAAAATATAGACATCATTGTCAAGGGGTTAATAGTACCCTTGTTTCTAATATCTAACTCAAATGGCTACACAAATTCATAACTGTATTAACACTTCAATCACAATTTTTACACTTTTATTAAAGCACACATTTAGTAGCACTCTTTATTTCTCTCTTCTCGCTTGTAAAGGGTCTGAACCCCTTGATTACAATACTTTTCTTATTTATATTTACATTTGCATAATTACGCTATATGACTATCTATTTGCACATGATTACTTTTCATACCACCCTTACAAATGCCTTACGACTTACTATCATTACATGTTATATTTAATTTAAATGACTCATTGATCATTGATCATGCCATTCACTATACCCGATCTCGATCAATCATAATATCACGTGTCACATTCGAACCATATTGCTGTACTGCACTTCTCACTTCACTATACATTGCATTATCTATTTGAATCCCTTTTACCAAATACAAGGGCTCACCAAAAACTGTATGACAGTCATTGATTGAAAATTATGATCAATAATAATTAAAATCTCAGTAATTTTTCTGCCATCATCACCATGAAATCACAGATCACACTTTTTTTGCAAAGCACTTTAAGATTCTTAATGATCATATCATTAAGATTTTTAACGATCGTTCTTAACGATCATATCGTTAAGATTCTAATGATCATATCATTAAGATTCTTAACAATTGTTCTTAAAGATCATATCATTAAGAATCTTAATGATCATATCTTTAAGATTCTAACGATCATATCATTAAGAATCTTAATGACCATATCGTTAAGATTCTTAACGTCATTCTTAATAATCATATCGTTAAGATTCTTAACGATTATATTGTTAAGATTCTTAATGATCATATCATTAATATTCTTAATGATCATATGTTAAGATTCTTAATGATCATATCGTTAAGATTCTTAACGATCATATCATTAAGAATCTTAATGATTATATCGTTAAGATTCTTAACGATCATATCGTTAAGAATCTTAACGATTACATCATTAAGATCCTTAACAATCATATCATTAAGAATCTTAACAACCATATCATTAAGAATCTTAATGATCATATCGTTAAGAATCTTAACGATCATATCAATAAGAATCTTAATGATTATATCGTTAAGAATCTTAACGATCGTATCATTAAGATTCTTAACGATCATATCATTAAGATCTTAATGATCATATCGTTAAGATTTTTAATGATCATATTGTTAAGATTCCTTAATGATCACAATTTCTGTGCATTAACATGCACAATCGTTAATGTTCTTAATGATAATTTTTATGATCATGCTGATGATCATTAAGATCCTTAACAATTATAATTCCGTGCATTAACATGATGATCATTAAGATTCTTAATGACTATAATTTCCGTGCATTGACGCACATTTTTTATTTTTTGTTTTTTTTTTTTGCATTTAACAATAATAATTTCCATGCTTTGATGCGCACAAATTACATTTGATTTGTAAGTAAATAAATATTTACTTATTTATTTTATATTTTTTTTGTTTCTTTATTTTTATAATTTTTTTTTTACAACTCACTAATTTTCATATAATTTTTTTTAGTTATTGTCATTGCTTTTGAAGTTATCCTTTGGAGTTATCGCTTTGCAAGTTGCTCTTTTGGAATCGCTATCATTTTTGGTATATGTTTTTTCATCATTTTTGAGGTATTAAAAGCTTTTTTTTCTTACTATTATTTTTTCTTCAATTTTTATATACTTTTCAGTATATTATTAAATTTTAGTATCTCCCTTGAGTTACTGCCATTAGAGTTGCCACAATTGGAGTTGTTATTATTGGAGTTATTGCTAGAGTAGACACTTTGATTTTTTTTTTTGAACTTTTCATTTTGATACTATTGTTTTACTTTTCTTTTTTCGATATTATTAGTTGCTAGGTTATTTTTAAAATATTTTTAGTAATTAAAAGTATTTTCTTCTTTGGCATGTAAATTATTAAATTAAAGTATTCGTATTATAAATTTAATTAATAATAAAATAATAAAATTAATAAAATTTAGTTAATAAAATATAAAATTTAATTATAAAAATTACAAAATTTAGTTAATAAATTATAAAATTTAGTTAATAAATTAATACGTATAAATGTATATACGGATATATGTTATTATATGTTATGTATGGATATATGCTATTATATGTTACCTACACGTAAATATGCACGAGACAATGCACGCGAAAACACATAAAATTGCACGTTAGTACATGCACCGTTGCACGGAATCTGCGCCCTTTTACGTGCTGTAAACGTGCTTTCTCATACATTGTCTCGTATAGATTTACGTGCAGGTTCGTGTGGTTCCATATCCAAATTTTTTCGTGTATTGCAGTATCATTCCGTGCTGCAATTTGTTATAGGGCTAAGTTAACTGCTGATTTGAAAATTAGTGGGACACTTGATGAATTTTATGGATCATCTGCAATTTTAGTTTTTCGACAATATAATTTTATATTATCGAAAATTATCGTCGTGCTGGTCAAATTGACAATCACATGTAAGCTATTTAGGATTATGATCCGGATAATCCTTATCCTTAATCCGTAAATATACGGCTCTATCCGGCTAAAATTAACGGATACGGATATTCGTATTAGCGGGTTACGGATATTCTCATTAGAGGGTTACGGATCGAAACATCATCCCTAAGAATAAATAGATCTACTAGCAATCGAAGCTTTGCGCTAATTATGCTGATCATGTTCTAGCATTATGAATGACCAGAATTGTATAGTACGGAATAATGATATTTTGCAGCCCATTGTTATTTATACTACACTAATCTACGTAATTTGGGCGTCCATACCATAACATAATGACTATTAGTGATGGGCGATTACCGATTAGTATTACTGTATTAGTAGCAATTACTTTCGAGAATCGATAACAAATGTTAAATAATTTATATTTACGTTAGTAATATGGAATTGATCTGAGATACGATTTCTATTCGTTGTGCAATAATACAATACATATTTAATAATGAAAATTTAATTCTAAGTTATTATTACTTATTTACCAAAAATTTAAATAATATCCATTAATATTAAATAATCGTATATAGTGTTCCTCATACCCGAACCGAAGACCCGAACCAGACCCGGACCCGGCCTTGCGGGTCGGGTCACGAGTGAGACCCGGACCGATAATACCCGGACCGACACGGTTTCTAAAAAAATTTTTTTTTCTTAATGACGATCTGAACGCTAACGGTAAAATTGCATGAGGCAAAATTTTTTACAGCATAAATTGCACGAGGAAAAGTTCAAAATATTATTACTTATTTACCAAAAATTTAAATAGTATCCATTAATATTAAATAATCTTATCAGGTATGTAATCAATTTAGCCCACAATACAATTCTGGTCATCTGCTATAATCTCGTGTCAAATTTCAGCCAACTTAGTGGTTGTTGAAAAAAATTCGCAGTCAGATCGTCCTAACATCATAATGCTCATAATGCAGACAAAATTTACAAGATTTATATTACTGTATTATTATTGCGCTTTGCAAAAATGTGTGACCTCTGCAGGATTTCATGCATAATCACGAGAACACAGTCGATTCTAGTGGATTTTCGATTCTTGAAGAATTTCAATAAACTATAGACGTTGTTGATTGAAAATTATGATCAATAGGGAATTAAAATCCAGAAAGTTTTCCGCTATCATCACCGTGAAATCACAGGGGCACACTTTTTGCAAAGCACTATAATGTAAGTTTATTGATTGTTGATTAGGTTACAATCAACTAATCACGAATTTTTTTTCTGCCATCACTATATTAACTTCAAATTTCAGAAAAACTTATTTTTAACTTCAACATTTAAGATACGAAGTTTATTTCTTATCACTATAGACTTATCTAGTATTGTAACTGATCTTAACGTCAATTGGACATAACTCAAAATGTGAAGATACCATAATTAACTTTTGCAGTAACATTTGACGCGTGCCGTAGCATCTGACTTATGTTGTAACATTTGACTTGTGTCGTAAAATTTGACTTATGCCGTAACATTTTGACTTATGTTGTACATTTGACTTGTGTCATTAATATTTGACGTGTGCACTAACTTTATCTTGTGACGTAACATTTGATTTGTGCATAGTATTCGACTTGTTCTGTAACATTAGAAAATTTATAATATTTAATGTGTATTGCATTTGCAAAATCACTAAAATTCAATTTATAAGTAAAATTTTCTTTATCTATGTAAATTTATTGTAGCCAAAACTACAGAATTTGTAATACGGTATATTACACGACCCGTATAATTCATTTAGCCATTATTATAATATTTACATAATTTCAAATCATTTAGGAATTAGCATAGCTAATCAAGAAAAATTGCTCATTTATTCATTATTGGTTTTTAATAATTTGCTAATGTTCAAAATATCTCGAGCAAATTTTATTTTGTTGTAACTAATTATAAAAAATATAAATTGTTGTACTCTACGTCATTATATATTGCCACAATTAATTTATAAAAAAAATGTCAATTATTACGTCTACGTCGTCATAACACTTTTGATGGCATAGTAATTAGACGCAATTCTATATCTTCAAATGTCTGCATCTATAAACTTCCATAAAGCCGTAACTTTTTGTACTGCCGTATGTCTATAACTTTTATACCTCCACAATGCGTAACTTTCTATAATGACATAACTACTGGAATAAGGTTACGACAAATAGCAGTTGTTATGACCTACGTCGTTATATATTGACGTAACTATTGAAATAGGTTACGACAAATGACAGTTGTTACGAACATGTCTCAACTGGATGAAATTATACGTCTTTAAATGTATGCATCTATACTTACCACATAGCCTGTCGTTTAACTAATACTTGTCAAATTTAATTCTATATTTGCCTTCTATATTATTCTATTTATTGTGGCAGATTATAATGAAATCCAGATTAAAATGAAATTATAGTATAAAATCTCGAAAACTAAATTTTTTTGGGTGCATTTATTAGGGTTAAGGATTTGGAATTTAGGGTTAGTTTTAAAAAAAATTATAATAAACAAGTATTTGTGGGTTTTAGAAGGTTAGCAGGTTAAGTAGAAAATGTAGATTTCATTTTAAATTATGATCTGCGACAATTATTATGCTTTAATTTGCATAGCAAACATAAAAAATTAAGTAATTGCAATTTTATTAATTTATTTTTTAAAAAATGATCAAATTTATTAATAAAGAAATAAATTTCTCTTTTTTAAAAGAAATTAATATAAAAAATAATAAAAGATTATACTGTATGAAAATTTTTTTTAATATTAAAGGTAGAGCCTGATTAAATAAGATTTTATATAAAAGGAAACCAATAGCAAACTAAATTAGTTTATAATATCAAAATTTCTTGATTTTTCAGAACTTCCACCAACAGTCGTTTTTGCACAACCAAAAACGGTTAATGAAGAATTGTTTGGATCAGGATTTGGATCTCCAACCATAACTGCAAGATCATATGAATCAGGCAATATAGGAGTGAGAACATTAGATGCAAATATCGTAAATGGGTCTTCAGCCTTGGTTGAATTTTTAAAAGGTTGAGTGTAAATTTGACCTATCGTAGATCCTTCTTGGTCTAAATACTAAACTGCAAGAAGAGTTTTGCCTTCAGTGATATTATGTTTAGTCAATTTTCCAGATACTTCAAATAATACGGAATATTGAGATACTGGAGGGTCAGGTTCAATTGTTACATTAAGTAAGTCAAAACCTTCAAAAGAACAATAACCAAAAAAGGTACAAGCATCTCTTTTGTTAAATTGAAATGGTGCTGCATTTACTGTAAGAAGAAGAGCAAATAAAATAAATGTGAAAATAAAATTCTTCATGATTTCTTTGTGAAGTATGTAGGAATTTGGTTTTATTTTTTTTTTTAATTCAGGTGTCTTTTCTTGAGATATGATTATTGATAACTTGATGTCCTTTTATAAGAAAAAAAACAGTTTTCAAAATCCATAAAAAGCCTTCATTTCATCATTTAAAATCCAATAATGGTTAAATTCATCACACTTATCTTCTAATCGACACTCTTCTAAAGTATATGGGCGATCAAAAGTAGAAACCAAGGAAATTGTTTTTAATAAGTTTTTTTAAAACTTTAAATTAAATATCTTGACAACTATTAAGCCAAATCTAATAAACTTTTTTTTTATTTTAATTCTATAGCTATATAAAATTAAAATAAAAAAATTTTTATCAAGTTTTGTTTAATAGTTGTTAAGAAATTTTAATTTAAAGTCTAGAAAAAATTTACTTAGAAACAATTTCCTTGGTTTCTACTTTTGACCGCCCATAAAATTGAATACAAGTGCATGCAATATCATATGCGATTTACAAAACGATATATCTTTGAAATTTGTAGAACGTACATATAATGTTACATAAATTACAAATAGTAGGAAGAGTTAGGGATGCATCGGTCCTGGAAAAGACCGGACCCGGACCGGGGCCGATAAGGACCGTGGGACCATTAAAGGACCGGTCCTGAGACCGGTTTTATGCGCAAAATTTTTATTTTATTTTTTTTTTTTTGTTGTTTGTTTCATTTTTATTTTTTTAGTTAAGTTAGTATTACGTATATTATTATTGTATATCCGGTCTTTTCATTTGTGGGAAAGGGGTATTGTGGCATGGTTGGTTGATTTGATCCCCAATCGACTGATTTGATACACAATCGACTGACTGGATCCCCAATAGACTGATTTGATCCACAGTCGACTGATTGGATTCCAAAACGACTGATTAAAGCCCCATACGAATTTAAATATATATAAGGGTTTAGTTTCTGCTGAGGAGGGGAGTCAAGTAGTTTACGATTGTACATAGTTTTAGTATTATTGTGATATTCCGATGTATTTATTATTTTAATAAAGATAAACATCATAACCCGAAACTATGTGTGTTAGTTTTTTGTTTTAAACCTTTACTTTTGTTCACGATCAAACTAAACCGGCACAATTTCCAACCGTTCGTAACACCGGCCTTGTAAACATAACTGTGATATTCGTATCACCCAATCAAATTTCTTGATCAGGTGTAACATAGATCACATGATGTTTATTTACATCTGACAGTAAATAATTACGTCATTTTTGGCCAATAAAATCTTATGCATTAAGATGACGTAATAATTAAAGGACCGTTATGGGACCGAAGGGCCGGGACCGTAAACACTATGATAACGGTCCTCTTAGGGACCGGACCGGACCGGACTGATGCAACCCTAGGAAGAGTGTATGTGATGCATGGTATATAGAGAATCTACTATATCTGCAAATAAGAAGTGGTTATAAGAGGGCCCAATGGGTCCACTTATGGCCGGTGATCTACTGGGTTGTTTTCTCATAGTTGGAAATAAAATTGATAATGTATGACGGTATTATTCTCGCTCGGATTTCATATTAAACACTCTCTTTATTAGAGATAACAGACGAAGATACATGATGGGAGTAGTGCTCCACTCCTTCACTTTTCTCTTCTACTATTTACATACTGTGCTCATAACAACTTTACACATACTCATAACAACTCTACGTATACTGTGCTCATAACAACTTTTGTACACGTGATATGTCACGTGACGAAGCATAATAGAGAATCGCCAACACTAAGGTATGGCGCATCTTTTTTTTTTTTTTGTCCAAGCCCACGCTTATGGTGTGGCACATTCAACTCATTATATATAACATCAATTTTTGTCCAAGCCCACGCTTATGGTGTGGCACATTCAACTCATTATATATAACATCAATTTTTATAATAGCGAGTTCGAGCCCACGCTATGGTGCGGCGCATTCAACTCGGTACACATGACAACCTTAACGAGTTCGAGCCCACGCTATGGTGCGGCGCATTCAACTCGGTACACATGACAACCTTAACGAGTTCGAGCCCACGCTATGGTGCGGCGCATTCAACTCGGTACACATGACAACCTTAACGAGTTCGAGCCCACGCTATGGTGCGGCGCATTCAACTCGGTACACATGACAACCTTAACGAGTTCGAGCCCACGCTATGGTGCGGCGCATTCAACTCGGTACACATGACAACCTTAACGAGTTCGAGCCCACGCTATGGTGCGGCGCATTCAACTCGGTACACATGACAACCTTAACGAGTTCGAGCCCACGCTATGGTGCGGCGCATTCAACTCGGTACACATGACAACCTTAACGAGTTCGAGCCCACGCTATGGTGCGGCGCATTCAACTCGGTACACATGACAACCTTAACGAGTTCGAGCCCACGCTATGGTGCGGCGCATTCAACTCGGTACACATGACAACCTTAACGAGTTCGAGCCCACGCTATGGTGCGGCGCATTCAACTCGGTACACATGACAACCTTAACGAGTTCGAGCCCACGCTATGGTGCGGCGCATTCAACTCGGTACACATGACAACCTTAACGAGTTCGAGCCCACGCTATGGTGCGGCGCATTCAACTCGGTTTTACATGATAACATTAACGAGTTCGAGCCCACGCTATGGTGCGGCGCATTCAACTCGTTACACATGACAACAGGCAGGGCGCTAGGTGCTAGGTGCAATGAACGAGAGAGGGCGGGAGGGATGGGAGCCAGATTATAATCGGGCACCGAAGAGAACAAGTGACAAGACAAGCGAAGAAAGAAAGCACTGAGATTCACCATTTTCTCCCACATGTATCTTTTATAAACTCTGCGTCTCTACAAATCACATGCATCTATAATCTCCATTGCATACAATCATATGCTATTACCTTTTTCATATAAGCCTCAATTTCATATAAGCCACAAATCAGGTTATCCTCGCGATAATAACCCTAGCGTGACTTCGTCAACGCATAGGGCTATTTTATTAACTTATAATCGATAATCAATGCTTTAATCAGCGAAAAGAACATGTAATTTGAACTCCTAATTGAATAGTTGAATTAATAAATATCGACTAAAAAAGCAGATGATTATCGACTACAAGCACTAACTTGAGAATGTTCTTCGCGTGATTTAACTAATAATTATAAGTTATGCAATGAAATTTTATCAGACGAAAAAATTTTAACTATATCCCGGCCGGGCTGATCTGCAGGGATATGGGGCAAGGGCCGACCCGCCCGGCCGATGAACCAAGGTTAGCCCGTGTCACTATCGTAGACATTATGTGCAAAAAGTCAAATTGGTAAACCTTAGTGCATGGGAAGTCTAGTAATGATGTTAAACAAAAATTTCTTAGAATTGTATTCGCGCGAAATCAACCTCTAGATGAAATTAATTCTAAATTTGTTGAAAACCGCTTTAATCTGGTAATATGGAATCCGATGATGACGCTTTGGTGGATAATTTAAGATTTGAACATTTTTCTAAATAAGTAAATCAAAATGTAATTCATAATAATAACAAGAAAGCGTAGAGCAAATGCAATGAGCTATGCGAAATATAATTAATATTATGATATTAAAATATTAGGATAGAATTTATTGTAGATAGTTCTATAGCAGTTTAGTGTAAGTTTTATTTTTCTAATCTATAATTCAACATAGTAAAAATGCTATTTAAAAATCCCTACTAATTTTCGAAATGCGTCACTTATTTGTTGATTTTGAAACCCCATTAAATGAGCTTAGCCAGTAATAAAATTATCTTTTTGAAATATCATAATTTATCTGAAATCGATGTCAAATCATTAATTGTAAAACCCATTATATTCATTAACATTTAATTTTTTACGCTATTTGTAAAAAAAAAGGCTATTCATTATCTTTTAACCTTATCCGAATCAATCATTACTAATTTCTCTAATTATTGTTTTTAAATGATTTATTTTGTATTTTTGAGTATTTGAAAAAAATATATTAAAATGCACTTAAATTCATTTGAAGACTTTCTCCAAAATTATAATAATGATTTTTTATTTTCTTGTGTCCATATTATGTTTTGTAAAGATAGTTATAATCCTACATTTATCTTATAAAATTTTCTTAATTATTTACTAATTTCATAATTACTGTAGCAACTAGCGCCAAAAGTTCAGATGCTATACATTTCTACTAGAGGATTAGTATTAATTTCGAAATTTATCTAACATTTCTTCCTTCTTCATTTTTGTTTATGTGTTCCTTAAAATTAGATAGTTTAATCTATATGATTCTAATATATTATACCGGCTTTAGTCACGAATACTGACCTTTTTGTTCTTTAATTATAGATAAACCTTCATATTGGTATACTCCTATTACTTTATAGATATAGCGATAGTATTTAAAATTGGTGCAAAAGTGCGCATGTGCAAGTGTTTTTTAATGTGCAATGTACAAGCATTTTTTTTTAATGTGAAAGAGTTTTTTTTAATGTGCGGTTTTTTTTTTAATGTTCAAGAATTTTGTAAAATTGATGCACATGTGCAAAAATTTTAAAGAAGAACTGTGCAAAATATATACATTATATTTGTGCAAACAGAGAAATAAAACTTGCTTGCACATTGTGCAATTTAAAAAATATATATATATATTTACAATGTGCAAGTGACATTCATTTTGAAGTTTAATCTCTAATAGTGTTCTATAAGTCATTTATTATTTCATTATAAAATGTAAAAGTTATTGAATGCAAGTCGGAATATCTTTATTATCATCTGATATTTCATTACAATATCATTTTATGCAGGTACAGTACAATTTTATGCTAAAAATGATTATTATATAAAGAATGCCATCGCTCTCGGAACATACGTTATTTTATAAGTAAAAACTATTTATCTAATGATCAGGTTTCTGAAATTGAAAAAAAAACTTGGAACAAACTGAAACTTCTTTCATTAAGAATTTTAAAAATATGAATGGTTTGATTTTGGTGAAAATCGACAAGAAAGATAAGAATGATATGAAAGATATACAGTAATAAAATCAAGGAAGACAACGATGAAATTGAAAAAAATACAGAATATTATATGCTTAAAAACAAAGGTTAATATTTTTTAAAATTCTTTAAATAATTATTCATCAAAGTTCAAGATGTTAAAAATATTTTTTTTTTTAATTTCAAAAATACTTTTACAACAACTTGACATTAAAAATATTTATTTGGATATATTTTTTTTACGTCTAAGAATATGAAGAATATTATGAAGAATAATGGTTTATTACTTATTTAACTGGACGCTTGAATTATTTAAAGAGAGTTAAAAATAAGTCAGTTAAATTTATAATATTAGATGTACTGTAAAAATGCGTGAAATAAATGAAATGAAATTGTAGAAAGCAAGCTTATTTAATGATTTTATATATTATGATGTTATCCTGCCTGAAGTGTCCCTCGGCTTAAAGTTATAAAGTGCCTGAAATTGGAATATCAAGTACCATGCAAAAATCTTTAATAGATAAATAATAATAATTAATAATTAATGATTAATAGATAAATAATATTATCGTGCAAACTCATATGATCATGAAAAAATTTCTTATTGTTATTTTTTGTATGTTATTACACAATCCCAAATTAAAACTCAGTTAGCCAATCACAACTTTTAAATTATGATCATAATTGCACGATAACATCGATATTGGATCATGCGATGATAAATATCACAAAATTTGTTCTGTCGGAACAAATTATTGGTCGAAACGTGCCGCGTAGCGCCAATCATTTGCTCCGACAAAACAAATTTCATGATATTAATCGTTGCATGACCAATATCTTATAAATAATACCAGTACGATCACATGAAATGTGGAGGGATGGTTCCGTTCAACTTTTTGGTGCGCTATATTTTTTCCTGTTTTAGAAGGTATTATGGTTATCTCTTTCTTTCCTTTTTGGTATAATTCAATTTGTTCTGTGTCACGATGTCAAATAAGTAGCTGCGCGACGTTTTGTCACGCAAAACCAGGAACGTGAGTGTATGTATGAACAGCATTGTATATAGAAATATATATTAATCTACATTATAATATCTAGTATTGTAAGCTCACTAAAGAATTATCTAGCTTAAATATATATACTATTGCTATAGTTGCATTTTATTTATTTATTTTTTTTTTAATAGCGATCTAGCCTAAAAAAAGAAACAAATACTCAAATCTTTTGCAAAATGACAAATGCGCAAACAATATTCTTACAAAAGTTATGTTACAAAAAATTAATTTATAATTTCAACAGTATTTCTACAAAATGTTAGTCAAATATATTACAAAATGATGGACATGAATTTAACGGCATGGAAAGTTAATTTTGTATAACATGGTGTTCTAAGATTTCAGTTGGCGGGTTGGTTTTTTTATTTTTATTTTTTAATTATTTTTTTAATCTACTGTAAATTAATATACTCGTGTTCACATCTAAGGCCATTTAAAAATTAATTTTTCAGTTAGCATAAAATAGAATCAGAAAATTTTGGATTTTTTTTTCAGATCTATCAGGTAATTTTAAGGTCATCATTGGGTAACACCGGAATAATTGGCATAATTAAAATTTTTTTAAAAAAAAAATTGGGTCGGCGGGTTATGCAAAATGAGAAATTAACTTTGTACGGTGAGCTCTTTTTTTTTTTTATTGGCAAATAATTAAGTTCAAAAATTGCGGTATGCCTGGCCTGGTCAAAACAAATCGTTAATAATTCTGGTCAAATTTGCAGATCATTTGGCCAGATCTAGAACAAAACTTTAAATGTGGTCAAATGATTTGTAAGTTTAACCAGAATTGTGACAATGGTTTTATGATTATGTGATGAAAATCACTGTGCTTTATTTCTATTTTGGCAGTTTGTACAGTGCCCATCCCTACATGTTACTTATTTTAATTAATTGAATAATCAGGTAAATAATTTATTGGCTATAACCAAGTTACTTAACTGTATGACTAATCGTGGTCAACCAGCTATAAGCGAATTGGGAGTGCATCAGATTAGGGAGCTAAGTTTAGTCAGCAATAGTGAACAAGAAAAGGAATACATAGAGTCGGATTTAAAATATGTGGAAAGGGGATTCAAAAGGAAACGATGCAATAATAAATAAAAGTCATGGGATATGATATAATAAGCATTTACTTTATTATAAAGGAGGAATTATTATGTCTAATGCTTTTCTGAAGATATATGAAGAGTGAATACATCGGACTTATATACATGTTTAATATATATAAATAACTAAATTATTCAATTGTCGGATCAACTTCCTTCTGAAATTACTAATTTTTAATTTCTTGAACACCAATAAACTTTCCCTCGCATTACTTTCTGCATTAAGATATTACACCCGAAACATTAATCTCAAAATCTGCTATACTAACTCTTTATTGGGCTAGCAGATTCATGATAAAATATAAAGGCTTTGATTGTTCAACAATTCTTAGTATTGTTCTGCATCAAACCAGTTCACTTTCACGCATCACAGAATAATATTGTATTGAATTTGGGTAAGGTAATTAAATATATATATAGAAGGACATATATGAAAATTGGAAGAACTATATATAGTAATAAGAAAGTTCTATATATAGTAGTAACATAGGGTAAGTATGGAGAAACGAATTAGGAAAGAGACGAAGGATAAAATTTGTAACAAGGTGGGTTGATTATAAGGCAGAGGTAGTATAAGAAAATCCTGTGATTTTTGGGCACAGAAATATTATTATAGTAACACTTATAATGACTGACCGATGACTGACTACCATCCCTAGTAATAATGAAGGTCCTATAAGAATATTGGACCAGATCGGCACGTGTTGCTTCGGATAGGCACAGACATTTGTGGCACGGGTCAAGATCCGGATTTGTACAGGTATGGTCCGAATTGGTACCGATTCCGTGGACTGTGTGAGACCGTATACCCGTGCCAATTGGACTGCAAATGGCTCAGGTTTTGCAGCAGTTTACTAGTCGAATCAGCACAGGTTTTGGCACAGGTAATGAAACCGCACATGCCATTTAATATAAGATTATTCAATATAATAGCTGCTCAAACGTAAGTATCAAGGCAGCTTTTGTCTTGAATCTATTCACCCGATCGAACATGTGATAGGCACAGTTATGGTCACATGTTCGATCAATTGAGAGATCTTACAGTATGTAATTGGTGATGTAAGTATGCAGTAATTAATTATGCAATTATGACGTAGCTATGATGAAGCTAATTTAGTATTAGCAAGTATGTATGAATTAAGTAAGTATGGGTC
>QKWP01003566.1:0-17289 GCA_003550325.1 Gigaspora rosea | reverse complement strand
GGTGTTTTAGGATGGGTTGGGCATTGAGAAATGGGTTGGTAACTATCAAGGGTAAATTCGGAAGCTAATTTTCAAAAAAATGGCCTTTTTAATATACTTTTGGCTTATAATTAAATACATGAATTTCGTAATTTTCTACGTACTTAATTATAAATACAAAGCTGGTTAAAAAGGCCGTTTTTGTGAAAATTCGCTTTGTAATAAATTTTCGCGTAAAATTTTTTTGATAATCCTCGATCATGATTGGTCGAGCCGACATGTTACGTCGATCCGCCGATATGAATATAACATAATGAAATAATACCTTTGATAATTTAATAATGTGTACCGTATTTGCGCGTAATGCGAATGCGCGTTATTTCGAAATTCTAATTTTTTCATTTTTTTGAATTTGTTTTTTTAATTCAAAATAACGCCCACACACATCTCAAATAACATGCACCCTAAATATACGTACACCCTTCTTGATAGTCAAACCTGTCAAAATGATGCGAATATCGCGCATGCGTGTCCCGAAATAATGCGCGTTAGCGCGTTTTTATATACAAATACAAAATATAGTATCTAAAAATTATTTTTAAATTTAATTAGTATAACTATTCTTTTAATACTATAATAATAAACCGATTAATTCATGCATCACTTAGCTTTTTCAATATAGCCAAAGCAACTCTCTATTGAAGGCTTATAATCACCCTGACTTGATAAAATCTCTGGCAACGTAAGAAATGGCACCATAATATATGCAGTTGGTGCAGACTTTCGACTTAAATTAAACTTTTAGAGCGAAATAAAATACATATTATAAATATTTTTGATTTATTTAGCAATATAAAAAAAAAAGTTAAGTATTACTGTATTATGTGCAGAAATTTGCATTTTCAGACTTCGAATTTACAAGGATTTTCACATGTATGCTAGAAATCTCTAGAACTTTTTTGATTACTATAAAAGGTGCGATCTATATCATTCAAATTTGGTAATATCCGAGACTGTATTATAAAAGTCCAGGTCATCTCGCTGTCTTTGCAGAACAGTTAGGAAGAGTGGGAAGAAGTGAGACCAGGCAGGGGATTGAAAAACATATTTTGGGTTAACAGGTGGTAGTTGGGCAGGTCATCCACGACTAAGGTAGGTATGCCTAGTGTTATTATGTAATTAGTTAAATAGGTAGGTAATAGGATAGTAGAAGGGTACGATTATTAGTATATTAGGTGGAAAATTAGATAATTAAGAGGTTAAATGATTTTTTTTTTTTTTTTGTTGTTGTTAAGGTGAGGTCATGCCTCTAACTTTATTGAGTGCATATTAATCGTTACAATATATTGCTTACAATTATTATACTATCTACTAAGTGTCGAGACTTGGACTATTTTATCCATAACCTAAACCTACCAGAGCCTACCATATTCCCATTTATACAGCTAGCCTGGTTTTGGATATCCCTTTTCCCCAACCAACAGTTAGTATTCACATGTCCACCACTTTATCTACATTTTCTACTATCATTACTCCCAATTTGGTGTATGTGATTCCAGGTAAGTGCTTGCTGCTTTCAAATTGGTATACCTGTTTCCTTATTAGCGTACTTCTCGGGGAGTTCGTATCTCAAGCCATGCAGCTGCCTCTACCACATTGAGTAAGTATCTCAAGCCTGCATGCTTCTGCAACTAGCCGATTTTCCTGCGACTTGGGGACCCAGAATTTAACGTTCTGAATTCGGGAATGTGCGAGCAACTGTACTTCCCACTATGGTGACGAGTACCCAGGCATGTTTCGCCAGAAGATTCCAGTTCCTGATATAGTTGGATGGCATCATGAGGCTCGGCCACCCGACTGTACCACTACATGCACTTATACTAGCTATACCTGTTACTGGTGGTCCCAGATCCTCTTAACGTCCTAAGACTCCCATATGGGTGCACCCAGAGCTCCGTTGGGCTTTGACACATACACACCTCCATGCTTTTACTTCTTGTTGGTCGGTCAGTTCCGTCTGCCCTTGCGAAGTTTACTAGACCCTAGTACCTGGTCAGTCACTCTTTGGATTCTTTTCCTCAATTATTCCAGACTACCAATCCAGTTGGCGTGGAAGGATCGGTCTGCCAGGCTTTAGGTGCCTAAGGTCTCTCTTTCCTTGGTTCATACTTCTATAACACATGACCTTTTCCTCCGTGCGACTCCGGCAGCCAGATTGGTGGGCCCCTTTTGCCATAGGGGCTCTTGCCAGTCCAGATTTTCCGGTCAGTCCCCGCCAAAATTCTTTTTCCTTGTACCATCATAAGTCCAGCTACCTCTCTACTCGGGACTTGCCAAACGGGTTTCAATTGTTCCGGCCCCTTGGATTTGTCTGTATAACTTACACAACTACATCAAAGCTCCCATTCAAGATGGTGGTACCAAGGTTACAGGTAATATACCCAACTGATCGATGAACAAATATTACTGTAACACAGATCTATTTTCCAATTCGTCTCCAGTGGGATTTAAACTCTAGACCTGCCGCTTGGAGGCGTAACAACCAGACAGCTTCTCTAAGTCACCACACTCAGGTTCATTGAATTTTATCTATTTGATAGATATACCTCTGAATACAAAGTTGTTGTTGTGGATTCTGGCGAATGTATTGCTAGTAAAAGTAAAAAGATCACTATTGACCATAGAGATTTCTTCTATTATTATGAGATCTACTTTTTTCAAAATAGATTCTTCTTCATGGTTTGAATGGATTAAGGTTTCATAGTGGCCATCATGTGATTGGATTTTTAGCACAGAGTGTAAGGTTTTTCCATCTACATTGTGAGCTGCCACACCAGTAGAAGCCATTAGTAAATAGTTTAGATTTTTAGATTGTAAAAAGTAAAGTAATAGGTATAGGAAAAAAGTTTTGTCTGTTCCGGCTGATCCTGTAAGAAAGAAGTAAGGATATTTTCCAGTGGAAGCAGGACCCCATAGGGTAAAAAGGGTAGAATATACTTTATATTGTTCGTTATCTAGAGACAAAGAGAAACACGTGGTAAGGTAAGGATGGTGTTTTTCCAAGGATAGGAATTGATTCAAAATTAAATCAGAAAGATCAGCATTTTTTAGATCTTGCAACAGAGAGGTTAATATGGTAATATACGAAGTTGATAGAGATGTTTTTTAATATAGGTAGCTATTTTTCTGGGCTTCAGTTTCTTGACGGAACCTCAAGGGGAAAGTAGCTGCAAATTGATCTCTGTAAGTATTGAATCCAGCAAGTAGGTCTTGTTTAGATCTGGTAGCAAATTTGAAGATAAGGTATTGGAAATAGAAGAGTTCACCATCTTCTATTTTATACGAGGTAAATCTTAGGAGAATTGGAGATTTTCTTTGCACAACTAATCTGTTTTTACGGTCTCTTGCGTGAAATAGGTGAAAATTTTGGCTAGGCTATCTAGATCCAATCGTGTACTGACAAAAATAGTTAGAGTAAGTGATATCGTTGAAAATCTCATGGTTGGAACGGTCGAAGTATTTGTCAATAGCATCGTCCCAATAAGGAAGATTTTCATTGGAGTCTAGAAGTGGTACAAAAAAAAAGAAAAAAAGACATGAGGTTTAATTGGTTCAATCATGGTATAAAATATCAGAGATTGTAGGTAATTATTGTTGATAATGGATATATCATGAAATTTTTAAAAGCATTTTTCGAAAGAACATGATATCGATTAAATTCGCCAATATTATAAATAATGATGGCTAACTTGGAAGTATTAGGTTTTTTTGGAAAATTTTTTTTGGGACTTTATGGCAAAGATGTGGATAGAATAACATTAGAAAGGAAACATAAACAAGAATATTTTTTAATGAGGAAGATGATCTTAATGATGGTATGTTTTTTATGAATAATATAGAGTATGTGAGTATAGAAGAGAATAATATGAGTATGATTTTTAAATATAGTAAGAAAAGTAGTATTGGTTTTTTAAAAGTGTTTAATATGATTAATATAACTTATTAAATAAAAATATAGCATAGTTGATGGTTATTATTGATTAGGAAAATGTTGTGTAATAGGTTGTAGTTAATGATAGATGTGAGTATTGAGTTATATGATATTTAAAATGAAAAGAAAGGGAAACAGGATAACAATACGAGGTTTATTTAGAATTGAGATATCAAATACTTGCCATCTCTATTGGTATTGTCATCTCCAACATTATTTAGACGGATAAGTAAATTGACAGTTTTAACCGATCTTGGTCTGAGTTCAGAGGGAGCAGAAGTAAGATAGAGTACAGAAACTGAGCATCTAGTTAAAGGATATTAGAGAAGGAGAACTATCAGTTCCATGGCTCCCAATCGACGCGCTAGAATATGCTTTCTATAATCATCCTGTTCATCAATATCAAAAAGCTCGAAAGGTTCAGGTTTTGTTACATATTTGGTCTTATACTTGGCAAAACTGTTAGTTGTTATATATTGAGAGTTTATGTGTTCACTCCATGTAAGCAAGGTTTCGGAATGGTAAGGAATGATCATTCTATCCTCTTCTTTGGTGCGACGATAAATAAAGCGAAGACTGTTTGGGGTACAGTAAGTGTATTGAAAAAAGGGTTGAGGAAAGCCTTTAGAGTATTGTTTTTCAGTATAGCCTTGCGGTCTACTTCTGTGGTCACAGTAATGAACCTAGAAAGTTGTAACTAATTGGTACAGGTCAGGTTCTAAATCAGGATCAGGAACATCAGCTCGAATTGTGTCTAGGGAAATTAAGTCATGAGTTTTTAAGCAAAACCATGTGTATAGATAGTGCCTCTATTTTGAAACTCATCCTGTTCGAAGAAGTGTTCCCATTTTCCCCAACCCACTAATTTTGGATTTTTCCATAATTTATTTCGAATATTGTTTAGATAATTGCAATAAAACATGTAGATGTGTAAGGGATAGTTAGGGGGTAGAGGATTTTGATTATCAGTTGAAAGTAATATTAAGCGTAGATGTGGCCATTCATGTTTAGCCATTGTTAACGTGTAAAAAAGTTGTGGAAGACCTTATGCTCCTATCATAGCGTTAATCTGGAAGATGTAAAAAAGTAGAAAAAGTAAGCATTAATTAGATAATCATTGGTGAAAAAATGCAGAAAACTAATTTTTATTAATTAATTAATTAATTATTATTAGTGGTATGTAATAATGATTATAAGGGGAAAATGAAAATTTTGATAAGATTTATTGAGATATTAGAGAAACATCGGATGTTTACAAAGTTGATAGCTACTTAATACTTCGGTGTATTGCATTATTAAAGAGGTATGTACGTGATAGGTTCATTAAAGATTTAATAATAATAATATAAAAATATAGGATATTTGATAATGTGGTAATAGAAGTAAAAGATTTTTAATAAGGCTATCTGATACAATATTTATACGATAAGTACAATATGCAAGAAATATTAGGTAGGTGTTAGCTTTATAAACTGTAGATAATACTCTGATATTTCAGCGAAATTTAGTTGAAATTTTGAAGATCGAAATGTGGGTAAGTTAAATAATCTAATAAATTTAAATTAATATAATAACAATAGTGAATATTTATTAGAAGGAGTTTATAAAAGGTTAAGTAACAGATATATAGGAGTTGTAGATATATTAATTTATATATAATTGAAGATTGATTAGGCGGATATACAAGTAATTAAAAAAGGGAAATTCGGAGAAATTAAGGTAATATAAGGATTAGTTGAGTGTTGAAGTTTATTAAATACCTAATGTTGTTTTTTTTTAAAGAAGGGAGCGGCGGTTCTGAGATAAGAAGGGATTGTAGTTGTTTTTGCTTCGTCGATAATTGGGCGATTGTTGTAGGAACTTTCAGCAATTAAGTTGATTCTTGTAGGGTGGTATTGACGATTAACAGATCAGGTGCATAGCAAGCGATGTTGGTTTTGAAAATAACGCTTTTTTTCGAGAGTTAGGTAAGACCAATGTGGCCAATGCTAGTGTAAACGAAATCGGGGATCCAGGCATAACATTCGTAATTTTATGTATTTGCTATAGGAATCAATTGAAGGTTGAAGATTTAGACGTCCTTATAATGACCCTTACCATTGGGAAATAGGTCTGGAAAAATCAAAGCTGCTAGATCAGGATTGCCAAAGAGAATGTGAAGGTTTGTATTGTTATTATTAGGTAATGAAGCAGCGATTAAACAGATATGGTGAGCATCTTGGTCGTGAATCTCACGATGAAATGGATAGTTCAGAATTGCCAAATCAGGAGGGTGAGGAGTTTCATTAGGAAGGCTAGTATGATAGAGGTTATGAGAAGAGAAATTGTTAAGAGATTGTCTTGCTAAAGGTAAGGGTACAGGGACGGAAGATGTCAAAGTAAAAAGGGTAGATATAAAATCAAGATGATATTTTTGAATTAGTATATTGTTTTGTTTTAACCAATTAGAGGCTGGGATCAAAGAGAGATGAAACCAAGACGGAGGTTCATTGGTATTTAGATAGGCGCCAATAGAGCCTGAGTATATTTGTAAAGATCTGTAGTTATGAGTTATGCCTATTAATTCTTCAAGATATCGGTAATTGGTATAGTGGTTTGTGCCAGGTGAGCATCCTAATGAGCAGTTCATATGAACTGGTGAGAGGTATTTTCTATAGGACATCGGAACATTATGGATTTCGAATAGGATAGGTGTTAATATAGGCAGATAATGTCTAGTAGATTGTTTTTTACATCCACTACAGACTGCGACTTGAGTAGTATTTTGATTATTTATACGAGTAAGTACAGGGATGTTGAAGATGTAAAGTAAAGGATATTTTTCAGTTTGATTATGAGGAATCTACTGAGTAGAGGATTTTATCATAAGCATCGAACAGTAGGCACAAGGGATGGAAGGGTAATCAACTAATATTTTAGTTTGAAATTCTGTTAGTAGACAGTAAAGATTTTGTCTTAGAGATTGAAAAGAATGGTTTCACAATATAAAGGTAAGGTAGAATTCGAGAAAAAGCATGTATTGTTAGGAATTGGTGCATTTGATAAATTTTGATTTATTTTAGATCTAAAATGGTAAGAATTAAATAAGTTTCCATCTTGAGAGTCGGGATTGAATTAGTAGTATGATGGTCATTTGAAGAAAAGGTAATTAAAGGAAAAGTACGAATTTCATAGTTAGGCATAATGTAGGGCAATTTTTATTATGTAAAAGCAAATAAGAAAAATGGTCTATCGATTGAAAGAATTAGGAAAAGAAGTAGAAAAATAGAGCATATTTATAGAGTAATAAGAGGAAGTTAAAAAATTTTTTTATTTAACTTTTTAAATGCAGAAATGGATCTGGAAATGGAAGTTTACAGGTTTGTAATTTAAATTAGAATATTATTTATAGTGAGATTATGCAGATTTTTGAAAATTTTTTATTAACTGTTTGGAACGTTAAATATGGAGATGAAATTTATACAGAATGTAATACAAATCGGAATAGGATATAGAGTAGTAAGTTTTTTTTATTTTTATTATTGGGAAAATGTTTTCTGTGCACCTGCATGGCTGTGCACACCTATATGCATGCATATAAATAAGATCATCAAGATAAGATTTTTGAATTTTTTTTTTGCTTATTTGATTTTTTTTTCGCTTTTGTTTATTTTGTTACTAAATTTTTTTTTTCTTTTTAGCTGCCATCGTCGATATCGTCGTATTGTCTTGTCGCAGTTGTCGTCATAGATGTCGTAGCAGGTGTCGTCGCAGGTGTTGTTGCTGGTTTCGTCGTTGGTGCCGCTATTGGATCTTCAAACACGTTTCTTCGGCGAGTGGTCTTGCGTGTCTCTTGTGGAATGGTCGTCTGTGGTCTTCAGCGTTCTTTTGGAGTAATACATTTCTCCGACGTTGAGATAGTGTTGTACGTTTCTCCGGTGATGTGGCCTTGTATATTTTTTTGGGGTGGTCTTGTACGTTTCTTCGGTAGGTGGTCTTGCACGTTTTTTCATAGTTGTCTTGTGTGGTTTCTTTCATGTGGCTTCGTGTGTTTTACAAAGTGCTTTTGTTTTGTGTTTTTTTGTTTTTTTTTTTTTTTTTTGATATTCGAAAATTTCTTTAATAATTCTTTTTACTTTTTTTTTACATATAGGCCTTGCTTTGTTTCATTGGGTTCGTGGAAGGTGTTCTTCCAGTAGGCGGTCTTGTAAGTTTCTATGTTAGGTGGTCTTTACGTTTCTCCGTTGGGTGAGTTGTTTTGCGAGTTTCTTTGTTTTCTTTTTTTTTTCTTTTTTTTTATAGTATATTAATAGCTCTTCGTTTTATGTTGTGCTGCCGTTGGTTGTGTTCACGTCGTCTAATGGTGCCTTCCATTTGATAATGTGGTCATTTTTTTGGTGCTGTGTGTCGTGGTTTCTTGGTGTTTTTCTGCTGCTTCGGGTGCGCCGCGTATCGTCGTTTCTTGGTGTTGTGCATTGTTTCGGATGTGTCGTTTCTTTGTGTTTTGCCGTTGCTTCGGGTATCGTCGTGCTTCGGAGTAGGGTTAGAGTTCGGGTTAGAGTTAGGGTTCAGGTTGGAGTTAGGGTTAGGATGTTCATCCCTTTGTGTTTTTTTTAGTTATAGAGATTTGTTCGCTATATTTTTGGTTTTTTTTTTTTTTTATTAATAATAAAAAAATCTTAAAATTTTTTAATAAAATTTCAATTGATGTTGATTGGCCGGTTACGAGCAATTGATCATGTGATCGGGTTTAATTGGTCGATCACAGGGTGCACAACCGTGCAGGTGCATGAAATTTTTAAACCCTTTAATAAAAAAAAATTTTAGATAATAATTAGATCAAGTGTTACGTAGGTATCTGAAAGATAAAAGCAGAGAATAATCTAGAAGATAATATAAGTTAGTATAAAATTTAAATCAAATTAATAACAAAATAGGTTATGCAATACGACAAAGGAAAATTTTAGAAAATAGTCATCTAGAAAAAAAAACATAATAATAGCACAGATTCAAATTGTAAAGATATTATATTTATTTATTGTAAAAATATATTTTCAGCAAATAAAACAATTAAAAATTACATATAAAATAGTTATATAGAGCTGTAATTTTATTTAATTTAATTTTTAACAGACGATTCGTGAGAAGGGGTTTGTAGTTCAGGGACATTGCTTCGGATTTGGTCTGCGAGATTTTTAAGATCCGCTGAAGAAGTTTACTGGATGAAGATTTTGAAGAAGAAGAGAAGATACTAGTTTTTGCTCTTTTATTAGAGTTTTGACTAATATATTGCTCTTCAATTAAATCAAGTTGTTTATCAGATTCTTTAGATTTTATAGAAGATTGATTTGATGATTTTGGATCATTTGTGGCATAATTCAACTCGATTTCAGAGGAGATTATGTAGGGGATCTTACTATTGGAATTAAATTTTAATCTTCAATAGCAGATATAACGCTTTTTTTTAAGCTATCTTTAAGAGAATCGTAACAGCCGTTTGCATTGGTATAAGACATGATTACGTCAGATTCGATACCTTTCTGGTTAGTTACGGGATTGTAAAGTTTTTTTGATATCATAAAACTTTGTCTTCCAATAGCGTCATTAATTTTATATGAGTTAGCAAGAGCAGGAGCAGTATAGAGTAAAAGTAGAAAAAAATACTGAAAGTCTTTAGGATCATAAGTAGAATTATTGTGATAGGAAGAAAGCAGTACAGTTTAAATGAGGCCGAGCTTAAGAGAAAACCAAGATAAATGCTATGAACGTTAAAAGAGGGAATAGGTAAGAAAAAAACTTATATGTTCAACATTTTGATAGTAGACATATCTTCCTATCATGAGAACGATAGAATTTTTTTCAAATTCAATTATTAAATTTTCCAAATTGCCTGTAAAACCTTTGTACGTGAGTTCTCTAAATTCATCATCATCATTGTTTACGCGATATATAGCAGTTCCAGATAGGAACTTGTCATTTCCGCTAACGGTTTTGACGAAACAAAAGGCAGTGAATACGGAAGACATAATTTGATTGAAGAGAATTGAGAAGAAGTTTGATTTTTTTTTTTAATAAAAAATGATAGCAAAAAAGATTTAGATTTCAATTTTTTTTGGATTAATAGGGATTTTATACTTTTTTATATAATGGAGAGCATGTACTATTTTTCTTATTTTTTATTTTATTATTTTTTCAAAAGTAAAACAGCAGAAAACAAATTCTTTTTGGAGCGATAAGAATCGTTGCTTATACAAGATATTTGGTAAAGTTTAATAAACTTATTTTATTAATTTATTCGCATCTGATTTTGTATTTCTTTTTTATTTCTATGTATTAATTAATTGGCAATTTTTTTCTTTGTAGACGATAGCATATAAAATGCACGATTACAATAGATTAATGAGAACTTATTGTTAATTAAATATTTCGATGCTGATGAAAGGATTCATATTTACACGTTAAGATTTGCTTACCAAAGAAAGAAATACGATTAAGCAAGAAGATTGATGATCTTTATTTTTTTTAATAAAAAAAATATCGATAAGCAAAGATTGATGATATTTATTTTTTAATAAATTTATTTATTATTATTTTATTATCGGGTTATACGATAAGTTTTTTATTTTTGAATTTGAAGATTCTTTTGGATTGGATTTTTTTTTTTAGAAGGTCAATAAATTGCATAATACTGATACCATCTATTTTCACAGCTAATATGGTAATATACAGTAATGCAAACCTTCAATAAATTGTTTAGGGACAGATGAGATATTGTTTTGAAGCAAACGAATATTACTAATAATAATTCTTTAAGTAATTAATATAGAGATATAATTATAAAGTAATAAAAGCATAAGAGGGAATATGATCTATTATACGAGTATTGTCAATAGAAAAAAAAAGTCATTGGGCTTTCAATGTTTAATCAGTTTTCTGCATGTTGTCTATGGAATAAATCTATCTTGACGATACATTTTCATAAAAGGCATACAGAAATCAATTGAATATTGAAAGCGCGATGACAGACAGGTTTTCTATCAATAGCAAGAAATGCAGATATTTATTTTTTAAATAAGGTTACAAAATATTTTATTATTAGCAGGTTATTAACAGGTTTTTATTTATTTATATATTATAATAATACATCTTTCTTTTGAATTGGAAGGTTGTTTTAGATAGATTTTTTTTTTTTTTTAGAAAAAAATTCATAGTACTAATATGACCTATTCTCACAATTTATTTATATGGTAATATGAAATAATTTAAGGACAAATGTGGTATTGTCTGAAGCAGATATTAATATTTTTTTAAGAAATTAATATAGAGATATAATTGTAAAGTGATAGAAGCATAATCTATTAACACGAGCATTGTCAATAGAAAAAAAAATGGTATCAGGCTTTCAATGTTCAATCACCTTTCTCCATACCGTCTATGGAAAATTCATTCTGATGATAGAATTTTTCTATAGATGGTATTCAGAAATCTAATTAAACATTGAAAGACCGGTGACAGTTTTTCTATTGGCATCAAAGATCAAGGATCTTTATTTTTTTAATAAGATTATTTATTATTTTATTATCAGATTATACAACAAATTTTTTTTTTTGAATTGGAAGATTGTTCTAGACAGAATTTTTTTTCATAGAAGTCCAAATTCGGTAATGTAAATCTTCGATAAATTTCTTGAGGAAGGATGAGATATTGTTGTTTGAAACGAAAATATTTACTAATTTTCTTAAGTAATTGATACAGAGACATAATTGTAAAGTGATAGAAGCAAAAGAAGGAATATTATCTATTATTCGACTGTTGTGAATAGAAAAAGATGCTATCGGGCTTTCAATGTTAGTTGTTTTCTGCATGCTATCCACGGGTGATCTATTTCTGATGATAGATTTTCTATAGACTGCACACAGAAAGAGACTGAATATTGAAAGCCCGATGACAGGTTTTCTATTGAAATGCAGTATAAAAATAAAAGATATTCACATGTCTTGTTGCCACTTGGTTTTTTTTTACTACGGTACAATCATTCTATTGTAGAGCAGATTATACGATAAGAATTTCAGAATCTTAATCAAATTCTTATGCAATATAATTTTCGTGATATCGTACTCGTGAAGAGTTTCTATTACCAGCTAATTTTTTGATCTAAAATTCTAGCCTAAACTTGTATTGCATATCGTAATTTAGTTAACGGTGTTTTTTTTATAATAATAAATTGTTGATAATATAAACTAATAAGAAATGATAATAAACTAATAAGAATAATAATAAAACAATAAAGGAAGTCTTATATTCCAAAATCGGTAATAAACTAAGAAAGAATAACAAAACAAACAAAAAGGAAGTCTTATATTCCAAAATCGGTAATGGTAAAAAAAAGCATTTTTTGTAGTAACAGAAAAAAAACATTTATTATTATTACTTATTACACTGAATATAGTATACTTTAATTAATCCAATGAACAATTTCAATTTTGAATTTATTAAAGCGAATGAAAGGTTGTAAGGTAAAGCCAATGACAAAGCACAAGAACAGGGGAATATTTTACTTATTACTTATTTACTATTCATCATTCAATAATAAAAATAATATCTCAATTAATTAATTTAATCAATAACATTTTATTATCGGCATGTAACATCTAAAAAAAAAATGCTACGAATTTAGAATAAATGTTGTACAGATAATGTATTTGGTAAAGATCAGATTGGTGAATGAATGATAAAAATTTATTTTTTATTTTTCTATAAATACAATGGGTATTCACAGTGGAGTGAAAACGAAACGCAGGGATCAAGATCAAGATCAAGATCTCAAGTAAGATAGGGATTAGGATAAAGATCACAAATAGAGAACATAGATCAATAGCCTATATACAAAACGCTTCCAAATTCGTGACACTATCATTTCCTTTTATACACATTTTTTTGCCAAAAACGGATAGTGATCCTAACTAAAAAAGAATAATTCTTGATCTGAATTATGATACGTCATAGCACGAAAATGAAAGAGGCTTTTAAGAGTTGTAATTAAAAATTTTAGAATATATAGAAAATCAGATTTTTGAATTTATAGAACGTTTGCTACTAAGTAAAGTCGATCAATATTGCTTTGTTTGAGCTAAAATTTCGAATGTATACCCATTAGAAGATTCCTTATCTTTTCTACTAAGCTTATCTTAGTACGAAAACGTCACTAGAAAGCACAAATCGACTTGACGGCATTTTTGATATGCAAAAAAATTTTGGGTTATATGATCATCATTATGAATTTTTGAGTCACATGAGTAACGCGCAAAACAATCACACAGCCCTATTCATTAATTTAACATGTGCAACAATATTTTTTTTATTAGATTAGCCACCTTTATTCTACTATTGAAATTTCTAAAAACATTTCTCCTTTTTTTTTTTCTCTCAATAACAAAACTTTAATCTCTAAAATGGAAACTGTTATCCTTCAACCTCAAACTCTAATTAGTCTGACTGCATTAGTTAAAGATTGAAACCAAGATCCTTTGGCTGCTAATAATGGCCTTGTCATTACAAGAAATCAAGTTATAGTAACAGATGGAATTACTATTCTACTCTCTTTTTAGCTTTCTACAGAAGACACAGACCCATTACAAAATAATTTCTCAAATGACCATGTTGAAACTAATACTGAATTACTCCTAAATGAAGAATTAAATCTACCACTTGAAGTTAATGAACCTGAAAACATTGAAGAACAAGACCCAGAAATAGAATTCAAAGACTCAGAAATTCCTACTTCCAAAACCAAAGCTAAGCTTGCTAAAATTATTAATGACCTAACAAAAGAAAAACATAACTTTCCCCTCCGTGCAAACCCTCTCTTAACGTATACTTGGAAAGATCAAGTTAATGAAATAATTCAGCGCTTAGACCGAGAAACTTTATAAAACCAGAAAGGAAAACAAGTTTGAACTCTTGAAGCATGTTATTATCTAGGAAAACTTCAAGAAGAATTTCAAGATAATCCTATGATCTCTAAAGAAATAAGAGAACAGATTAAATCTTCTCTAGGATCAACAAGAACGAATAAAATATGGAAAGGTGCTAAATGGACCTATCAAGTTTTTAAATACCAGGACCTTGTAAAATTATACCAGACACAGTATATCTCTATTAGTAGCCTAAATGAACTATCACCAGATGAGTTTGATAAATTATTAGAAATTATAACTCACAGAGTTCGTTCTTAAAGGTGACAGAAATGTTATAGAATAGGTTTTAATTATTGAAAATCTAGAACATTCCAAGAATACTTTAGCATAACATCATCGAGACACAGAATAATATAGAAGGATCCTTTATACCTTTATACCTTTATACCTTTATACCTTTATACCTTTATACCTTTATATCTTTATACCTTTATACCTTTATATCTTTATACTTTTATACCTTTATATTTTTATACTTTTATACTTTTATACTTTTATACTTTTATACTTTATTACTATACTTTTATACTTTTATGCTTTTATACGAATATATTTCTAAAAAGATATATAAACCCTAGCTTTCTGACCTTCTGCACATTAGCTTTTTAGCTTAGACTCAGACTTCTCTTATCCTCCCTCACACGCTTAAAAATAATTGTATCTATTGAATATTATTATCTAAATAAATAAAATATATCTTTGCCAAATAAATATACCCTTGATTATTTAATAAATATAAACTAAACTGCTCTAGTGAAGTAATATTCCACTTCCACACCGCTTCATATTTTCTCTGACCCTTACAAGATCCCTGTTGCTGTGTGCTGTGTTGCAAGTACTATATTGAAGGCTATAGTCGCTTGTAACAGTAGGCCAAAAGTATCATTCTTTTATTTTATTATAAATAGTACTAATTCCTAAATATACTCCTTGCTTGTCATATAAAGTATATAAGATGAGGTGTTTTTGATCATGTTTGATTACTCTTTGGGGTTTTTTTTTGTTTCGTCGATATAATTTATTATTTTCAATAAAATAATTTTTGGTTTCTTTTTGGATTTGAGATTTTTGCTGTTTAGTGGTATCCTTGTCAAATTGTAAGTAGAGAGGTATTGGTATAGCTAATTATATTGTTTTTAATCTATTGTCCTTTAAATATTTAGGTAAGCATAATAGGAAATTAGCATTTTTGTTTTGGCTACCAGCTCGATATTTGATATCAAACTGATATTCTTGTAGTGTTAATCTTCATCTTGTAATCTTTTTGTTATTATTAATTGTACATGAATTAAGTAACCATTATAAAGCCTTATGATCAGTAATTAAAGTAAATTTCGTTCTATAAATATAATATCGAAAGTATTTTATAGCCCAAATAACTGCTAAACATTCGAGTTCAACAGTACTATAGTTTTGTTTAGCAGGAGTTAAAGTTTGACTAGCGTAAGCAATTACATACTCTTGACTATTTTTAATTTGTAATAGGACTGTACCAAGTCCTTGATAAGAGGTGTTAATGAATAAAATAAAAGGTTTAGAGTAATCGAGGTATTGTAATATAGGTGATTGGGTTAAACATTGTTTAAGCCAATCAAATACTTTTTGTTGTAGTTTATCCTATTTAAATTCTTTATCCTTTTTGAATAATTTAAGTAAAGGTCCAGCCTTTTTAGAAAATCCTTCTATAAGTTGCAAGATATTTTTCGGAGGTAGAAGTTTATTGAGTTTATTAACCTTTTAAGGGTCAGATTTAATTCCTTCAATTCCAACTATATGACCAAGAAATTGTATTTTATTAGTGCAGAAATGACATTTTTTGGGTAAATTCAAAGGTTGGCATTTTTAATAAAGTTAAATGCTTCCTGAATATTTTTTATATGTTGGTTGAATGTTTCAGAATATATATTAAGGGTAGGGGGGAACGTAGATCATTTTTCATATGATTTTGGTGGTACAATAGGATTTATATAGAAATTGAAAATATGCTACTAATAAAACTTTTTATAGTTGTAATTAATTTTAGCCAAAATTTTATAATATATAGAACAGTATGTGCTTTTTATAATAGCAAAGTTTTAATAAATAAAACTTTTAAAAAATTTATACTTTTATATATTGTAAAGTTTCTCCCAGTTGGCTCAAATTTCTTCTAGTTACACAAAACGACTAATTTTGATTGGTTGATATCATATGATTATTATATGATTTTTGTAAACAATTTATGATACTCTATCTTTAAACACCTGTTTCTCAGCGAATATTTAACCAATTTTAATAATTTTACTATCATTAGAATCAGAAGAATCTATTCTACAACTTTCAATTAATTTTTAAAAGTAATTTACTTAATAAAATATTTTTTAATTTTTAATAGAAAAAAATTTTACAATATGTTTTATTTATAATTTAAAATTTGTTTCTCCTACCCTTAACGTTATCGATATATACCATAGCTTTCTTCTATAACACTAGTTGTAGAATAATATCCATTAGCCTTTGGAATATTGAAAGGGCGTTGCAGAGTCCAAATAGTATTACATTGAATTTATAAAGACCAAATTTTGTTATAAAGCCTGTTTTCTCTTTATCTTCTTTTTTTACTTCTACTTGCCAATATCTAGAAGTTAAATCAAGAGAAGTAAACCATTTAGCATTCTTCAGATTGTCTAACATTTTATCAATCTTGGTAAAGGATAAGTGTCCTTTTTGGTTACATTATTTAATTTCTAAAATTAACACAAAATCTCAATTTTTTTTATTTTTCTTTTTAACCAAAACAACTAGAGAGCTCCAAGGACTTTCTGATTTTTGAATTATACCATCTTTTTTCATAATTTCAATTTCTTTTTGTATATGATCTTGTTTTACAGGGAAGGTTCTATATGCTCTTTGTTTAATAGGATATGAATTACTAGTATTTATACTATAATATACAATATTGGTTTTTCGAAGTTTAGAGAATTTAGTGGCAAATATATTTGAATTTTGTAATAATAATTAAGTTATATTTTTTCTTTGTTGTTCATCAAGTTTAGAGCAGTGTCATTAATCACCTGATTATTTTTTATTAGGGGCCTACCCCCTTTTCTTTAATATATATATAGTCAGGTTCTTATATATAATTTCAACTTTTTTTACCCCTCCCCCTCTAAAAAACTATCTGATTTTTGTCACTCTCTTTATATGTTCAATAAAAGTTCAGTAATAGAAATAGAAATTTTTTGGTCTTTTTTCTTTTTATCTTTTATTTATTTGATTTCTGATTGTATTAGCTTGAATATTTCATCTAGAGAAGAACTTAAAGGATTATTAATATTTTCAATTTTTATATTAGTGACTATTTGTTCATCAAACTGAGAAAAG